>CAUYSK010032502.1:0-19481 GCA_963575035.1 Avahi laniger | reverse complement strand
ACTCCTGGGCTCAAGCAATCCTTCTGCCTCAGCCTCCCAAGTAGCTGGGACTACAGGCATGCGCCACCATGCCTGGCTAATTTTTTCTATATATTTTTAGCTGTTCAATTAATTTCTTTCTATTTTTGGTAGAGACGGGGTCTCGCTCTTGCTCAGGCTGGTCTCCAACTCCTGAGCTCAAACAATCCGCCCGCCTCGGCCTCCCAGAGTGCTAGGATTACAGACGTGAGCCACCGCGCCCGGCCCTAGAGTCCATTCTTTACATTAAGGTTCACTCTTTGTGTTATACACTTTTATGAGTTTTGACAAAAACTCTTAATCGCCTGCATCCACCATTACAGTATCATACAGAATAGTTTCACTGCTCTAAAAATTACCCATACTCTACCTGTTCATCCCTCCCTCCCCTTCCTCTTCTGAACCCCTACCAACCATGATGTTTTATTGTCTCCACAGTTTTACCTTTTCTAGAATGTTGCATAGTTATATTCATACAGTATACAGCCTTTTCATTGGCTTCTTTTACTCAGCAAGTTTCTTCCATGTCTTCTCATGGCTTGATAGCTCATTTCTTTTTATTGCTGAATAATATTCCATTGTATGGATGTGCTACAATTTGTGTATCCATTTACCTATCTATATTGGTTGCTTTTAAGTTTTTGCAATTATTAATAAACTGCTATAAACATTTGTGTGCAGGTTTTTGAATAAACATAAGTTTTCAACTCATTTGGGTAAATACCAAGGAGTGCAACTGACAGATCGAATGGTAAGAGCATGTTTAGTTTTGTAAGTATTGCCAAATGATCTTCCAAAGTTGCCATGCCATTTTGCATTTCCACCAGCAATGAATGAGCATACCTCTTGCTCCACATCCTCACCTGCATTTGGTGTTTCCGTGTTTTGGAATTTAGGTGTGTAGTGGTATATCATTGTTTTTAATTTGTAATTCATAATGACATGGTGTTGAGCATCTTTTCATATGCTTATTTGCCATCTGTATATCTTCTTTGATGAGGTGTCTGTTCAGAACTTTTGCCCATTTCTTAATTAGGTTGTTTGTTTTCTTATTATTGAGCTTTAAGTTCTTCATTGAATTCTTTGTCTATCAGTTCTTTACCAGATATGTGTTTTGCAAATATTTTTTTCCAGTCTGTGGCTTGTCTTTTCTTTTTCTTAATATCTTTCACAGAGCAGAAGTTTTTTCATTTTAATAAAGTCCAACTTATCAATTTTTTCTTTCATAGATCATGCTTTTGGTATTGTATCTAATAAATCATTACCAAACCCAAGATTCCCTAGATTTTATCCTATGTTATCTCATAGGAGTTTTATATTAATAGTTTTGCATTTTACATTTAGGTCTATCATCCACTTTAATTTTTGTGAAACACATAAGGTCTGTGTCTATATTCTTTTTTTTTTTTCCATGTGGAAAACCAATTGTTCCAGCACCATTTGATGAAGAGACTATTCTGTCTGTATTGGATTGTCTTTGCTCTTTTGTCAAATATCACTTGACTATATTTGTTTGGGTCTATTTGAGTAAAACTCAAAGAAATTGAAAACAAAAAATAAAAAATTTAATGAAACAAAAAGCTCACTCTTCGAAAAGGTAAATAAATTGACAAATCTCTAGCAAGGCTGACAAAGAGAAAAAAAGAAGACACAAATGATTAGTATTGAGTATGAAACAGAAGATGTCATTACAGATGCTGTAGACATAAAAAAGATAATAAGGGAACACTATAAAGAACTCTGAACTCATAAAATTGACAAAGTAGACAAAATAGACCAATTCTTCAAAAAGCACAAATCACAACTCACCAACATGGAATAGATAATTCGAATAACCTTATGACGATTTAGGAAATTGATTTTGTAATTTAAAAATTTCCCCAAAAGACATATCCAGGCCTAGATAGGTTCATTAGAAAATTCTACCAAATGTTTAAAGAATTAACACCAATTTTGCATAATTTCTTCCAGAAAATAGAAGAGGAGGGATACAGTTGACTCTTTGCATCTCCAGGTTCTGCATTTGCAGATTCAATAGCCACATATCAAAAATATTTGAAAAAAACATAAAAATAACAATATAATGAAAAATAATATAAGTTAAAAATACAGTATAACTATTTATATAGCATTTACATTGTTTTATAAGCAATCGAGAGATGGTTTAAAGTATACAAGAGGATGTGTGTAGGTTATATGCAAACTATGCCATTTTACATAAGGGACTTGCACATCCTTGGATTTTGGCATTCACGTGTGTGTGTCTATGTCCTGGAACCAATTCCCCAAGGAATACCAAGGGATGACTGTACTTTTCAACTCCTTCTATGAGGCTAGCTTTACCTTGATACACCAAACAGGCACCAACAGTACAAAACAAACCAAAAAACACAAACAAGAAATAAGACTACAGACCAATATCTATCATGGACACAGATTTTAAAGTCCTTGACAATATATTAGCAAATAGAATTCAGCAATATATAAAAAAGAATTATATACTAGGATCAAGTAGAATTTAGCCCAGGAATGCAAGCCTGGTTCAATATTTAAAAATCCATCAAGGTAATTCATCATATCAGAGTCCAACGGTGAAAAATCACATGATCAGTTCAATAGACACAGAAACAGCATTTGACAGAATTTAACACCCATTCATAATATAAACACCCAGAAAAATAGGAATGGAAGAATTTCCTCAACTTATTAAAGAGCATCTGTAAAAAACCTACAGCTAGCATTATACTTAATGGTGAAGACTAAATGCTTTTCTCACAAGGTTGGGAACAAAATAAAGAAGTCTGCTCTCACCACTTTTATTCAACTTTGTACTGGAAGTTCTAGCTGGAGCAGTAAGACAAGAAAAGGAAATGAAAGGTATACAGATAAGAAAGGAAAAATTAACACTGTCCCTATTTGCATATGACATGATTGTCTGTGTGGAAAATTGTAAGGAATTTGCACAAAAACTACTAGAACTAATAAGTGAGTTTAGCAAGTTCGCAGACAAAAGATAAACACACAAAATCAATTGTATTCCTATATATAAGCAATGAACACATGGAAACCTCAATTAAAAATACAATACTATTTATTATATTTTATTTCGTTTTTCTTTGTATAAATTTAAGGAGTACAAGTGCAGATTCGTTACATGGATATATTTTGCAGTGATGAAGTCTGGGCTTTTTGTGTAACCATTACCCAAATAGTGCACATTGTACCCATTAAGTAATTTCTCATCTCTCACCCTCCTTCCACACTTCTGAGTCTACAATGACTATCATTCCACATTCTGTGTCCATGTACATACATATTTAGCTTCCACTTATAAATGAGAACATGTGATATTTGACATTTGGTTTTCGAGTTGTTTCACTTAAGATAATGGCTTCCAGTCCCATCCATACTGCTGCAAAAGACATGATTTCATTCTTTTTCATGGCTGAATAGTATTCTGTGTGTGTGTATACATACACACACACACACATATATACACACATATATACAAACATACACACACATATTAAATATATGTACCACATTTTTTTTATCCAATCATCTGTTGATGGACACTTAGGTTGATTCCATATTTTTGCATTGTGAATAGTGCAGTGATAAACATATGAGTGCAGGTATCTTTTTGATGTAACAATTTTTTTTCCTTTGGGTATATACCCAGTAGTGGGATTGCTGGATTGAGTGGTAGTTCTACTTTAAGTTCTTTGAAAAATCTTTACACTGTTTTCCATGGAAGTCGTACTAGTTTATATACTCACCAATAACGTATAAGCATTCCCTTTTCTCTTCATCCTTGCCAATATTTGTTATTTTTTTGACTTTTTATTAATAGTCATTCTGACTGGTGTAAGATAATATCTCGTGGTTTTAATTTGCATTTCTTTGATGGTTAGTGATACTGGACATTTTTTTATATGTTTGTTGGCTATTTGTATGTCATCTTTTGAAAAATGTCTATTCATGTCCTTTGCCAACTTTTTAATGTGGTAATTTTTGTTGTTGTTGAGTTGTTTGAATTCCTTATAAAGCCTAGATATCAGTCCCTTGTTGGATGCATAGGTTGAAATATTTTCTCCCATTCTGCAAGTTCTCTGTTTGCTATATTGATTATTTATTTTGCTGCACAGAAGCTTTTTAGTTTAATTAAGACTCATTGTTTATTTTTGTTTTTATTACATTTACTTTTGAGGTCTTAGTTATAAATTTTTTGCCTTGACCAATGTCCAGAAGAGTTTTCGCTAGGTTTTCTTCTAGAATTTTTATAGTTTCAGGTCTTACATTTAAGTCTTTGATCCATCTTGATTTTTGTATATAGTGAGACATAGGGGTCCAGTTTAATTCCTTTGCATATGGCAATCTAATTTTCCTGGCATCATTTATTGAAAAGTGTGTCCTTTCCCCAGTGTATGTTTTTGTCGACTTTGTCAAAGATCAATTGGCTGTAAATATGTCGCTTTATTTCTGTATTCTCTGTTTTGTTTCATTGATCTATATGTTTAGTTTTATATCAGTATCATACTGTTTTTTTTACTATAGCTTTGTAGTATATTTTGAGATCAGGTAATGTAATGCCTCCAGCTTTGTTCTTTCTGCTTAGGATTGCTTTGGCTATTTGGGCTCTTTTTTGGTTCCATATGAATTTTAGGACTGTTTTTTTCTAAATCTGTAAAAAATGACATTGGTGTTTTGATAGGAATTTCATTGAATCTGTATATCACTTTGGATGGTATGGTCATTTTAATGATATTAATTCTTCCAATCCATGAGCATGGGATGTTTTACCATTTGTTTGTGTCATCTATGATTTCTTTCATCAGTGTTTCGAGTTTTCCTTTTAGGGATCTTTCACCTCCTTAGTTAGATATATTCCTAGATATTTTATATTTTTGTAGCTATTGTAAATGGGATTGCCTTCTTGATTTGGTTCTCAGCTTGATTTTTATTGGTGTATGGAAATGCTCCTGATTTTTGGACGTTGATTTTGTATTCTGAAACTTTATTGAATTCGTTTATCAACTCTAAGTGTTTTTTGGAGGAGTCTTTAGGACTTTCTAGGTATAAGAGCATATCATCAGCAAACAGAGATAATTTGACTTCCTCTTTTCCAATTTGGAAGTCTTTTATTTATATCTCTTGCCCGATTGCTCTGGCTAGAACTTCTACTACTACATTGAATAAAAATGGTGAAAGTGGGTATCCTTGTCTTCTTCCAGTCTTCTTCCAGCTCTTAGTGGGATTGCCTTAAATTTTTTTACCATTTAGTATGATGTTGGCCCTGGGTTTCTCATATATGGCCTTTATTATTTTGAGGTATGTTCCCTCTAGGCCTAGTTTGTTGAGAGTTTTTATCATGAAAGGATGCCAGATTTTATCGAATGCTTTTTCTGCATTTATTCAGATGACCATATGGTTTTTGTCCTTAATTCTATTCATATGATGACTCACATTTATTGACATCCATATGTTGAATATTCCAAGGATGCAACCTTGCATCCTTGGAATAAAATCCACTTGATCGTGGTGAATTATCTTTTTGATGTGCTGTTGGATTTGGTTTGCTAGTATTTTGTTGAGGATTTTTGCATTTATGTTTATCAGTGATATTGGTCTGTAGTTTTCTTTTTTTGTTGTGTCCTTGTCTAGCTTTGGCTTTAGGGTGATATTGGCTTTGTAGAATGAGTTAGGGAGGATTTTCTCCTTGATTTTTTGGAACAGTTTCAGGAGAATTGGTACCAGTTCTTTGTATGTTTGTTAGAATAGGACTGTGAATCCATCTGGTCGTGGGCTTTTTTTGGTTGGGAGATATTTTATTACTGATTCAATATCACTTCTCATTATTGGCCTGTTCAGGATTTCTGTTTCTTCCTGGTTCAATCTTGGGAGGTTGTATATTTTCAATAATTTATCTATTTCCTCTAGGTTTTTTGTTTGTGAGGATATAGTTGTTCAGTCTCTGATGATCTTTTGTATTTCTGTGGTATTGGTTGAAATGATTCCTTTTTCATTTCTGATTATGTTTATTTGGATCTTCTCTCTTCTTGGTTTAGCTAGCAATTTTGTTTGTCTTTTTAAAGAATCAGCTTTTCACTTTCTTGACCCTTTGTCTTGTTTTTATGATCTCAATTTCATTTAGTTCTGCTATGATCTTTTCTATTTCTTTTTTTTCTTTTTTTTCCTGCTAGTCTTGAGTTTGGTTTGTTCTTATTTTTCCAATTCCTTGAGGTGCAACATTAGGTAGTCTTTTTGTTTTGGTTTTTTTTTTGTTTTGTTTTGTTTTGTTTTGTTTTGATGTAGGCATTTAATGCTGTAAACTTCCCTTTTAGCAGCACTTTTCCTCTATCCAAGCCATTTGGGTATGCTGTGTCTCCATTTTCACTCATTTCAAAACATTTTAAAATTTCTGTCTTAATTTTATTGTTGTCCCAAAAATCATTTAGGAATATGTTAATATCCATGTATTTGTGTAGTTTTGAGGATTCCTCTTGGTATTGATTTCTAATTTTATTCTGCTTTGGATCTTATGAGATACTTGATATGATTTCAATTTTTCAAAATTTGTCAAGACTAATTTTGTGGTCTAACATATGGTCTATCTTAAAAATGTTCCACGTGCTGATGAGAATAATGCATATTCTGTGGTTGTTAGATATACTGTTCTGTAAATGTCTATTAGGTCCATTTGGTCTAAAGTCCAATTTAAGTTTAGTTTTCTTTGTGGATTTGTCTCAATGATCTGTCTAATGCTGTGAGTGAGGTGTTGAAGTCCCCCACTATTATTGTACTACTGTCTATCTCTGTCTATCTTTTTCCTTACGTTTAGTAATATTGTTTTATGAATCTCTGGGTGCCCTGGTGTTAGGTACATATATATTTAGGATTGCTAAATCATCTCGTTGAATTGATTTCTTTATCATTATATAATGACCTTCTTTGTCTTCTTTTACTATTTTTGATTTAAATTCTGTTTTATCTGATATAAAGTATCGCTACTCCTGTTTGATTTTGCTTTCTGTTTGCATAGAATACTTTTTTTCACTCCTTTACCTTCAATCTATAAGAGTCTTTACTGGTGAGTTTCTTGTTAGGAGCATGTAGTTGCTTTACAGGTTTTTTAAAATCCATTTTGCCTATCTATATCTTTCAAGGGAAGGATTTGACCAATTTGCATTCAAGGTTAATATTGACATGTGAAGTTTTATTTGTCTCACAATGTTAATTGTTATCTAGTTATTTTGTGGATTCTTTCTTTTTTTCCCTCTGTATATTGGTCTTTGTGGTTTGGTGGAGTTCTGTCATGCTGCCATTTGATTTCTCTCTCTTTCTCCTTTATGTAAGTGTTTTATATGACCTGTGAGTTTTACACTTTTGTGTGTCTGTATGATAATGAGTATTGACCATTTGTCTCCGTGTTTAGAATTCCTTTGAGCTTTTCTTATAGGGCTGATCTAATGGTGATGAATTCCATCAGCATTTGCTTGACTGGGAAAGACTTTATCTCTCCTTCATTTATGCCATTATTCTGACAAGACACAAAATTCGTGGTTGATAGATTTTTTCTTCAAGTACCCTGAAGATAGGATTCCAATCTCTCCTGGCTTGTAAGGTTTCTCCTGAGAATTCTACTGTTAATCTGATGAGATTTCTTTTATAAATGAGTAGATAGTCTTCTTTTGCTGATTTTAGGATTTTTTTCCTTTGTGTTGACTTTAGACAGTTTGATGACCTTCTGTATGTCCTGGCGAAATCCATCTTGTAATGCATTTTCCTGATGTTTGTTGATACTCTTATATCTGGATATCTAACTCTCTTGCTAGATTAGGCAAATTTTTGTCAATTATTTCCTTAAATAAGATTTCGGAACTTTTTGCCTTTTCTTCTCCCTCAGGAATACTGATTTGAAAGTTCAGTTCTTTATGTAGTACTGTACTTCTTGAAGCCTTTGTTTGTTCTTTTTTTCTTTGTTTTTGTCTGATTGGATTAGTTCAAATGTCCTGTCTTCAAGTTCTGAGATTCTCTCTTCTGCTTAGTTTAGTGTATTGTAGAAGCTTTCAACCATATTTTGTAATTCCTTCAATGAATTTTTCATTTCTAGAAGTTCTGTTTTTTGTTTTTTAGATATGTATTTTTTGGTAAATTTCTCATTCATATCTTGAATGGATTTTCTTTGTATTTGTTTTCAGATTTCTCTTGGACCTCATTGAGCTTCTTTAAAATCGATATTTTAAATTCTTCTTCTGGTATTTCAATAATTTTATTTTGGTTAGGATCCATTGCTTGTGAGTAGTGTGATTCTTTGAGGGTGTCATAACATCCTATTTTTTCACACTTCTGGTATTGTTATGCTGATTTCCTCTCATCTAGAGAAACAGTCACTTATTTTTGAATTACTTTTGTTTGGACAGAACTTTTTATTTTTCTTCAGGATGTGACTGTAAGTTGACTAGGGCCACTTGGCTCTGCTTCCGGTTGCATTCAGTGGCGAAGACGTTATAAATTCATTGGATGTAAATAGCCTTAGTGTGGCATATTTCTCAAATACAGGTTGTAGTAGCAGTGTACTGGCTGGGTGAGCGGGCTCATGGTCTCCTGGATAACCAGGGTGGTGTGGGTGATGGTGGTAGCGAAGTTTGGGAGAAGCCTATCTCCTTCCCAAGTGCTGTGCACTTGTGTCAGCAGATGTAATGGACTGTGAATTTCGACCTCCAGGCCAGTACATGGCGAGAGCCAGCTGTGGTGGTGGCAGTAGGGTTTATGTTCGCCCTTTTTTAACCAGAAGCACTCAGGTGTACCAGGCGATGAGTTGGGCTGTGGAATGATTAGTGTTTAGGGTCCCTTGATCCACGTCTGAGGTGACGTGGGGGCAAAGTTGGGCAGGGCTAGCCAGGCAAACCCACTCTCAGGCCTCTCCAATGATAGACACAAGCGCCGGCCCCAACAGGTGTCAAGGGACAGTCCTCAGGCCTTCCGAGAAATGCCCCAGCAAGAAGCAGAGCAACCGTTGCTGCACCAAAGACCCAGCATGGGGAAGAATATTTCTGGCTCCACCGCCTAGCAAGCATAGTGGTACCTGCCTTGTTCTCATCCTCCAGATCCTGTGGGGCCCCCTCCCACCCCGGAACCCTGGCGGCAAGATGGGACAGTCAGCCAAGTAATAAGCAGTTTGCTTTCAGTCCACGAAATGTCCCAGGCCATAACACTTGCTGCCTGGGTCAAATCCATGCCTCTCAGGCAGATCTCCTGTTCTGGTCCCACTAAACAGCAGCACCCAACCCGAGCTCCTTTTGCTGAGACCCATGCAATACTCACCTCTCAGTTCTGGTTGTGGGGCCCCTCGTTGCTCCAGACCAGACTGACAAATCCCAACTGGAGACTCTCCAAACTAGTGACGGCTAACCCTGCTACCTGGCAGGTTCCTGCACAGCCTTCTATTAGCTGGGATCAGGAATGGCCTCCTTCTATTAGGGCACAGGTCTGGGAGCGTGTGGGACACTTCCAGTACAGCTTCTTTTCACAGTCTCACTATTGTTTCCCGAGTCAGAGCCAGGGCTTGGTAGTGTCAAGGAGCTCCCCCATGTCCTGGATTGCCTGGGTCCCCATGGGAGACGTATATTATGAAGACATACCCCCTCTCACGTACTGGGGATTCGCTCACAATTTTCCACCAGACCCTGCAAGGTGGGCTGCTGCCTGGTTTCTTTTTCCCAGTATCTGAAGTTTTCTTTCACTTTTTTGTTGAACTCTTGAGTTTCTTCTTGGATAAAAGTCCACAGTGTGAATCTCTACACACTATTTTGCTATTTCCAAGTGGCTGAGGCAGGCTGGCAAAGTCCCTATTCTGCCATCTTAGAAAAACTACACTACTATTTACAATTATTCAAAAAACTGAATACTTAGGTATAAATCTAATAAAACCTGCAAAAAACCTATAAAAGACATGGAGAAAGCTGAAAAACATTGAAGAAAGAAATCAAAGAAGATCTAAATAAAATAAATACCATGTTCATGATTGTAAGATTCACATGGTAAAATTACCAGTCCTCCTGAAATTAATAAACAAGTTTAACACAATTTCTATCAAAATTCCAACAAGATTTCTCATAGATATAAACAGATTATTCTAGAATTCATATAAAAAGGCAAAGGAATTAAAATAACAAAAACAAATTTGAAAAAGAAGAATATGGTGGGAGTAAACAATCTACCCCCATTTCAAGATTTAATTTGTAGCTACAGTAGAAGGTGCACTGTAGCAAAATGCCAGACACACAGAACAGTGTAATAGAACAAAGAACCCAGGAATAAACCCACACAAATATGGCCAACTAATCTCTGACAAAGGAGCAGACACAATTAAATGAAGGAGAAATAGCCTTTCTATTAAACTGTGCTAAAGTAATTGGATATCCATAGGCAAAAGGAAAAAAATCTAACTCTCATACAATCTATACAACCTCTCTAACCTTATACAAAAATTAACTCAAAATAGATCACGGACCTCAATATAAAATGTAAAACTATAGAGCTTTTAGTAAAAAATAAAAGAATATATTCAGGATCTAGGGATAGGCAAAGAGTTCTTAGACTAGACACTAACAGCATTATCCATCAAAAGGAAAACTGATAAATTGGACTTCATCAAAATTAAAAATGTTCTGCCTGTGAGAGATCTTGTTAAAAAGATGAAAAAAAAAAAACTACAGACAGGGAGAAAATATTTGCAAACCACATGTCTGACAAAAGACTGGTACAATATTTAGAATCTACAATATACAGAACAAAATTGCTAAATATTAAAAAAATGGTGAGGATGTAGAGAAACTGAATCACTCATACATTGCTTGTGGGCATGTAAAATGGTACAGCTACTCTGGAAAACAGTTTGGCAGTTTCTTTAAAAACTAAACGTACTTATATCACACAACCCAGCAATTGTGCTCCTAGCATTTACCCCAGAGAAATGAAAACTTCTGTTCACACAAAAATCTATATACGAATGTTTATAGCAACTTTATTTGTAATACCCCAAAACTAAAAACAACCAGATGTCCTTCAATGGGTGAATGGTTAAACGAACTGTGCTACATTTCTACTGCAGAATACTACTTGGTAATAAAAAGGAACAAACTATTGATATACACATTATACTGGGTAAAAAGAAAAAAAGATAACCCTAAAAGGTACATACTGTATGATTCCACTTATATAGTGTTCTTAAATGGACAAAATTATTGAAATGGACAATAGATTAGTAGTTGTCAGGGATTAAGGAGGGAGTTAGAGCAGCAAAGCAGTGAGTGTGGCTCAAGAATGTGGCTCTTGAAGTGAAGCAAATGCTCTGTATCTTGACTGTTTTGATTTCATTATCTTGGATGATATTTTACTATCATTTTGCAAGATATTAACATTGGGAAAACTAGAAAAAGGCCCCCAAAACTTCTCCATATTCTTTCTTTTTTTGGGAGGGTGTAGTATCTGATCTTTATTAGCCTTTATTTGCACAACTGGTCGGAAAAGCTAGGCCAATAGCCCTTTTTTGGCCTCATCATAGCTTAAAGGCTCAATTTTAAAATTATAAGCTTATAGACAAGTAACATATGTGTTAAAAATATCACAGAAGCAACAGTTTAATGACCTTAAACAATTTAGCTCAGATAGTTAGTATAAACCTGTCTAACTACTATGTTCAGAAAAAAAAAGTCTAAATTAAATTTTGAAGTTGTTTTATTTTATTTTACCAATATTTTTAAATGATCTTTATTATTTCTTACAACTACATATGGATTTACAATTGTCTCAAAAGAAAAATTTAATAGATAGTAACTATATGTTGTCTACAAAAGACAGAATTTAAATAATAAATTCACAAATAGGTTAAAAAATGGATAGAAAAGATATACTATGCTAACATCAGTAAAAAAAAAAAGTTGGATTGGTTATCTTAATATAAAACATGTAGATTTCAGAGAAAAGAATATTACCAGGGATAGAGAAGTTTATTTCTGAAGATAAAGGGATCATCAATCATGAGAACACAAATATCCTAAATATGTATGCCCCTAGTAATAGAGCTTCAGAATACATGAAGCAAAAATTGATAGAGATTCAATAAAAAAGGAATAGAAAGATCCACAATTATAGTTGGAGATTTCAATACCTCTCTTTCAATAATTTATAGAACAAGTAGACATAAAAATCAAGGATGGGGGGGCAAGGGCAACATACATAATCTAAATATCTGTACCCCCATAATATGCTGAAATACAAAAAAAAAAAAATCAAGGATATAGTTGACTTGACAATCAGTATCAACCAACTTGACCTAACTGGCATTTATGGAACACTCCACTCAACAAGAGAAGAATACACATTCTTTTCAAATGTACGTGGAATATTTACCAACAGATCCTATTCTAGGCCATAAAACGAATCTCAGTAGATTTAAAAGGATTCAAGCCATACAAAATGTGCTTTATGACAATAATACAATTAAATTAGAAATTTAATTATCTGAAAATATTTGAAAACTAAATGCCACACTTCTAAAAAAACCCACAAGTCAAAGAAGAAATCAGCTGAAAATTAGGAAATATTTTCAACTGAATGAAAATTAAATCACAGCATATCAGAAACTGTGGGCTAATGCTAACGTAGTACTCAGGAAGAAATCTGTAACACTGAATGCCTATATTTAAAAATAAGAAAAGTCTCAAATCAATGATCTCATTTTCTGTCTTAAAGAACTAGAAGAAGAGCAAATTAAATCTAAATTAGTCAAAAGAAAGGAAATAAAAATTAAGCAGAAATCAGTGAGCTAGAAAATATAAAAACAATAGAGACAGTAATTGGAATGAAAAGCTGCTTCTTTGAGAGTGTATCATTGAAACTGATAAATTTTCAGCCAAACTAAAAGAGAGGGTATGAATTACCAATATCAGAAATGACAGAGGTAATATCATTATAATTTCTACAGATATTAAATGGATAATAAGGAAATTTAGGAACACTGTTATCCTTATAAATTTTATGTTACTGGAAATAAAAAATTGCATGGAAGACATAAATTACCAAAGCTAACTGTAGAAGAAACAGATAATCTGAACAGTTTATATATATTAAAGACATGAAATTTGTAGTTAAAAATCTTCCCATAAAGAAATATCTGGGACATTAATTCACAGGTAAATTCTACCAAACATCCAAACAAGTAATAATGCCAACTCTACACAACCTTTTCCAAAAAACTGCAGGAGAAGGAATAGTCCCCAACTCATTATATGAGGCCCGCATTGTGGTAATGCCAAAACTAGACAAAGATATTACAAGAAAAAATTATAAAAGATATTCTTGGTTTGTAAAAATCAATATTCATGGTTACATGTAAAAATTCTAAAAATATTATCCAATTAAATGTAACAATATATAAAAGATATAAATATAAATGTAATTATAATATAAATATATATGTATAATTACATATAAATACAATATGTAAAGCAACATATGAAGGTATGAACTATCTGATTTCAAGACTTATAATAAAACTACGGTAATCAAAACAGTGTGCTATAGGAGTAAAAACAAATAGATTCACAGAACAAAATAGAGCCCTGAAATAGATTCACACAATTGATTTCTGACAATGGTGCAAAGGCAATTTAGAGGAGGAATTCTTTTCAACAAATGGTGCTGAGACAATTTCATATGCATATGTTAAGAAATAAACTTTAATCTATATCCCTGCTCATGTATAAAAATTAATACAAATGGATCACAAAGCTAAATATAGATCCTAAAATTTCTAGAAGGAAATATATGAGAAAATCTTTGCAACTTTGCAAAGATTTCTTAGATAAGACACCAAACCAGACAGACCCATAAAAGAACAAATGGATAAACTAGACTAAATGAAAATGTAAAACTTCTGCTCTTCAAAAGATGTAGTTAAAAGAATGAGAAACCGAGCTACAGGCTGGAAGATACTATTCGCAAAATACATATCTGATAAAATGAATATATAGAGAACTCTCAAAAGTTAATATTAAGAAAACAATCCAATAAGAAAAAAATGGGCAAGAGAACAGACATTTCACAAAACACATACAAGTGGCCAATAAGCACATGAAAAGATTCCCAAGATCATTAGGCATTAGAGCAATGCAAATGAAAGCCATATTGAGATATTTCTGTATACTTTCTGTATACCCTTCTGCTTATTAGAATAGATAAAATTTAAATTTAATCATACCAACTTTTGGTGTGGATTGGAAGAATAAGAACTCTCATGTAGGTCTGGTGGTAATGTAAAGTCATACAATCACTTTGAAAAGAGTTTGGCAGTTGTTTAAAAAGTTAAGTATACACCTACCATATGATTCAGCCATTCCAGTCTTAGCTATTTGCCCAAAAGAACAGAACATATGTCCACACAAAGATTTGTGCAGAAATGTTCATAGCAACTTTATTTATTATAACCCCAAATTGGAAACATTTCCCAAATGACCACTAACAAATGAATGGAAAAACAAACTGTGATATTATCCCTACAATGGAATACTACCCAGCAATATGAAGAGATGAACTATTAACACACACAACATAAATGAATCTCAAAATAATTTTGCTGAATGAAGCCAGATATAAAAGAATATATACTATATGATTCCATTTACATAAAACTCTAAAATAATACCAACCAATCTATTAGTGACAGAAAGCAGATCGGTGGTTGCCTAGGGACAAGGATAGAGGCATAAGGAGGAGAAGGGGATGCGGAAACTTTTCAATGCAAGGAATATGTTCACTATCTTGATTGTGGTGTATACAATTATGTTAAAGCTTCTCAAAGTGTATATTTTAGGTATGTGCAATTTATTGTATGGCATCATGTCTTAATAATGCTGTTTAAAAACTCTCATTTTGGGACAAAATCTTTACTTGCATCTCAAACCACCTAGACAATTTTTAAGATGAGTATTTACAGGTTTTGGGATGTGCAGATTTTGTATTTTTACCTGCTTCTGAAGCACTCTTGTCCAGAATACCTGTCCAGTGCTATTAGCCAGTCAAAAATGACATGGTGCTTCTGACATTTAGTGGTCCCATGCAAGATTTCCTGAAGATTCTAAAGATATCCATTCTATAGTTCACCTTCACCTACATGTGGGAGAAGTCTAATATCTGTCGTATAATTGGGCCTGGATATAGCGAAAGACAGTAGACGTTTATAGATATTGTTAATAAATATCCTGAAACCATAGGAGTTATAACACCCTGTGGGGTTTGTGCTGTGGTGGTGCTAGGCAGTAGAGTTATAACAGAAGGGGAAACTGTACAGAAACTTGAGACCTTGGGGGAACTTTTGAGTTCAGAAATCAGGACAGTTTAGGCTTGTCACCTGGGAGTCCATATTTAGAAAGCAGGGAGAGAGGCACATCTCCTTTGGGGGAATTAGATGAGCAAAATAGGAAAGAGTTAAGTTGGGTTTGGAGTGGGTGTGGGTAGAGCAGTATTGAAATGGGGTTGTGGGATAATCCTTATTCCTCAGTAACCAAAACAATTGAGAATACTTGTTCTTACCATGGAATCAGAAATAAAAGAACCAAAAAATAGGATCACAAAAATTGTACAGGAACCTCAATGATCTAGGTAAATTCTAAAATTCTGTTTTATGTATTAATCTGGGCACATGGAGCTGTGCACCTATGAATAACCACAGACGGGGCACCTTATTCAATCTTAGGAAATGTGGTTTACACAGCCCTGCAAACAGAGGAATTTGAAAGTACTGTATGTCTTCTATCAAGACTTATTCACAATGTGATACTTACTCCTGTCACAAAATGCTAACCACATTTCTCTAGAATATTATTTAACTTTCAATGGCTTTTTCAATTCATATTATTAAAATAGAGTATCTTTTGGGTTCCACTCTTCCCTTAACACCTGTAAACTCTTATTGCCTTAAGAAGGCCTTTAGAAAGGTAGAGTCTTTGCCGGCAGCTGCATTAGATGAGAAAATAAAGGGGTAGGAGAGGCTGGGTCTGTAATAAGAGAAAGAAGCTACTGGATATGTGAGGGATTGAGAGGATGTCCTATGACCATTTGAAACCACTATTCCCATATTCAAAAATCCAGGAGGTCTCCTATAGTTTCTATCACAAAATTCCCCAATTGCGTAGCAATGTAGCTTTAAGAGATGGACAGAGAATGAGGACACAACAGGGGTAAAGGTGCCAGACAAAAAGCCAGGGGAGAAATCCTGCCCCTAGGATCTTGCTCCAGACAGAGAAAGTTCTTCTCCCCTAAAAGTTGGAAATATCACAAAAGTGGTTTGAGAGCCTTCTCTATGGGGGATTACTATGGAGAACGCTTTTTTATCAATTCAAGCATATTAAGCCCCAATCAATTTTATCTCCCAGAACTATTTCCCTATATACCACAGTAAAGTTTCTAATGTTACAGCCGTACTCAAAACGTTATATTAACTGGATATACGGATGTACTTTTCATGCTGTGGCACATGGTTAGCGGTTTTCATCTTCTGACTTTTTTTGTTTATGGTCATCTTAAGCTGCCCATTGGCTATTTTCACTTGACTTCTGTTGATACCTCCAACTTAACCTGCTTCAACAAAATATCTGCTGACTTTCCTAATTCCCTTTTTCTGTCTTTCTCCCTCACTTCCTCATCCTGCTTAGGCAGCCAGTCACTCCATTTTGTTAATCCTCCTTTGTAATTTGTCTCACATTCATTTCTCTTCTCATTTTCATGGTGATTTTTTTGTTCAGGCCTTGATTGTCTTGTGTTTATACTATCAAAGGAAAAAAAAATTGGTCTTCCTTTTCGAAGCAAAAAGTCTGCAAGGGTATGTAGAGTGGAGACTGGATAGAGGAATGATTTTTCTGCATGCTAAGTGACCTCAGGCAAGGTGAGGTCACTTGGCATGAGACCAGGATATAGGTGAGCTATATTTGGGCAGAGTAGGGTAGTGGACTCACCAGAGACTGGACTCTAATCTCTGCCTCTCGGAAACTGGAGCTACGGGTGGAGATGCTTAGTGCCAGGCTGGGTGAGGTGAGCTGACTGAACTGAGGAGAGAGGGCTCAGGAGCAAATCAGGGACTGAGGGTGGAATTCCTGCTCCTTAGTATCTGCAGCTCAGAGTAGGGTCAATACCTCTAGATACTGTGTCCTGCCCTTCCGGCTAAAATTTACCTTTTACTTATTTGTGACTTCAACTAGAGAGAGTGTAAGTTTGTTGGGAACAGATATTATACTTTCTCTTATAACTTATATGAGCAATACAATATTTTATAGGTGATTGTATTGTTGCTATTATAGATATTATTTTAATAGTCTTCATTTCAAAGTTAAATCTTTCAGCACCTCTTTGAGACCCATTTGGACTCCCTTTGGAGCTGTTTATTTATTAGGTCACTGATGTTCCATTGAGTTAAATTACATACCTTAGAGTTTATGAAACTTTTTCTGTTCAAAAAGGATACTATCTTTAGGAAGAGATGGGTCCTAAAGTTGTCTTTGAAATACTCAACAATTTACCTGTGACAATATTATCTATCTCCTTTTTTAAAGTCTGTGTTTCAAAGCATAATTTTTGACTTATTTTTCTCAGAATTCAAAGAAGAAAAATTTTGAGTCTTTCATCTGGCCATGGAACAAAGGCTTTTACTTCTCAAGATCATCTCTAAATTTCTAATTTTAATGTCCTTCATAATCTTGTTAGGTGCTGTAATATTATGGCATTTTAACTGATATAAACATTTCCAGAGACTCCTCACCAATATCAATTCAAACTGTAATACTGAACATGTTTAGCAGTTCTTGTCTTTTCCAAATGAGAAGCCATTCTGAGAAAAACATTCAAATAAAAATTTCAACTTTTGCTTCAAATAATCTACTTGTTACAAATAAGTGTGTCTGAAGAATACTATAATACTTTTCTTAGAGTTACCTGCTTACCTGTTAGTCTGCTGAGGCTGGATATACAAATGTTCCAAAACCCAGAGTTTTTGCCTCAAGTTCACTTTGTAGTATATGACTCCTCATCTCATGTGTCATAGGAATTTAAACATAAACCTCAGAGTGTGGTGCCCTATGTGCCTTTTCAAAAACAACAAAGCACATTGTGACTACTGGATGAGACAAAACCTGAAATGACAAAATAAAAAAGTCAACCCTGATTTATTTTCAGTGCTTGAATTTTTGACTTCCAATCACCCCACTAAATGCTTCTTCATTATTAACTATGAATTATAAGAATCATTGACTATTGATTGAGTATTCAAGAGGACTGGTTGTGAGATCCAACTTTGCAAATAATTTGCTGGATGATTTTGAGCGAATCATTTAATCTCTGCAGTTCTTTTTTTTTTTTAAACGGCATTTTTTTTTTATTTCAGCATATTATGGGGGTACAGATGTTTAGGTTACGTATGTTGCCCTTGCCCCTCCCCCCAGTCCGAGTTTCAAGTGTGCCCATCCCTCGGATGGTGCACATTACACTCTTTGTGTATGCATATACCCGTCCCCTCCTCCCCCCTTCCCCCTCCCTCCTGCCCGACATCCAATAGATGTTATTCTTATATGTGCACTTATGTGTTGATCAGTTAATACCAATTTGATGGTGAGTACATGTGGTGCTTGTTTTTCCATTCTTGGGATACTTCACTTAATAGAATGCATTCCAGCTCTATCCAGGAGTATACAAGAGGTGCTATATCACCATTGTTTCTTATAGCTGAATAGTACTCCATGGTATACATATACCACATTTTATTAATCCACTCATATATTGATGGACACTGGGTTGTTTCCATATCTTTGCAATCGTGAATTGTGCTGCTATAAACATTCGAGTGCAGGTGTCTTTCTTATAGAGTATCATTTGTTCTTTTGGGTAGATGCCCAGTAATGGGATTGCTGGATCGAATGGTACTTCTTCTTGTATCTCTTTAAGGTATCTCCATATTGCTTTCCACAGAAGTTGTGCTAGTTTGCAGTCCCACCAGCAGTGTATGAGTTTTCCTATCTCTCTGCATCCACACCAACATTTATTGTTTTGGGACTTTTTGATAAAGGCCATTTTCACTAGAGATAAGTGATATCTCATTGTGGTTTTGATTTAAATATCCCTGATGAGTAGAGATGTTGAGCATTTTTCATATGTTTTTTGGCCATTATTCTGTCTTCTTTGGAAAAGTTTCTGTTCATGTCCTTTGCCCACTTTTTGATAGGGTTGTTTGATTTTTTTTCTTGTTGATTTTCCTGAGTTCTAAGCAGAGTCTAGTTATCAGCCCTTTATCGGATTTGTAGCATGCAAAAATTTTCTCCCATTCTGTAGGTTGTCTGTTTGCTCTTGTGACAGTTTCTTTGGCTGTGCAGAAGCTTTTTAATTTGATCAGGTCCCATTTATTTATTTTGGTT
>CAUYSK010032501.1:0-15025 GCA_963575035.1 Avahi laniger | reverse complement strand
AATCAACATTGTTAAAATGGCTATACTACCCAAAGTGATCTACAGATTCAATGCAATCCCTATTAAAATACCAGCATCATTCTTCACAGATGTAGAAAAATTAATTTTACGTTTCGTATGGAACCAGAGAAGACCTCACATAGCAAAAACAATTCTAGGTAATAAAAATAAAATAGGAGGCATCAACCTAATCCCAAATGCCTCTTCTTAGGGCTCATCGTAATTCATTTCTCTGAAACACTTTCAAGGTGGTTAACCTCCTCCTTATTGTTTTCAAACTGACACAAAGTTGAAAGAACACTGAAACAGGCAGCCACATATCTTCACTTAGAATCACCAGTTAATATTTCACCATACTTCCTCCATCCCTCCTTCCCTCTCCCTCACTCCTTCTCCCTTTCTCTGTCTCTCTCCCCATCTCTCCCTGACCTCCCCCTTCTCTCTCCAGACATCATGACATAAATACTTCAGCATTCAATTCCTAAGTTGCAAACAGCATTAATTACACTTGAATCTTAAGTTCTGCAGCCTGCATCTCCTAAGAATAAGAATATCCTCCTATGACACTTTCTTTTTGAAACTTTTTGCACTCCTTCTCTTCCCTTGATTTTTCTGCTATCTCGCACCACACCTTTCTAGAGACATAAGGGAGAGGGCGTGGGGAAGGGCAATGGGAGTCTTGTCCTGGTTTAGCCACAAACCAGCTCTGTGATTTGAAAGGGAAGAAAAACACTTTTTTGCTTAATTATAAAAATAACACATGCTCATTGTAAAAAACAGGGAAAATACAAAGTTTAAAGAAAATAAAAAGCATCTAAACCTACCATCTAAAGATTATTACTCTAAAAACATTTTTTAGTCTTCCCCAAGGCATAATCTATTTTAAATAATTGAGCTGGTGTGATAGATACATATTCAATCCTGGTTTTTTTTTTCACTTCACATTGAAAATATGAATTAAAAACTTTTTATAAAACATTTTTTTCATGTTAAGAACATTTATTATCTATGATACATACATATAATAGGCCAAGTATATATAACACATGTGAAGATATGTAATATGATTGTTAAGGATATTTTTATAAATATGTTATGTATATAAGTATGTTATAGAAGTTTATTATAGCATTGTCATATCAAAAAGTTGGAGATAGTTTTTATATTGGCTGCATATTATTCTATTGAATGTAGTCTTGGAAAAAAGATGAAGACTTCCATTTAAGAAATGAGCAAAAGGCTTAGTTAAACAGGAAATTCATAAAGGAATACAAATAGTCAAATGGTCATGACAAAGTATTCAATTTAACTTGTAACAAAAAGAATTTCAAATTAAAATGACACCATTTTGATCTATCAAATTGGCAAAGATGTTTTAAGAAAAGGAAATAATAACTAGGTTTGGAAAAAGATGGGAGGAAACAGACACTACACAAATACTGCTGACTAGGATACAAATTTGTGGTTTTCTTCAGATAAAATTTAGCAGTAATAATTCTAAAAACCTTAAAAATATCCATACACTTTAACTAGCAAATATGCTTGTAGGAATTTATTTAACAAGACAGCTGGGCCATTGCACCACAACACCTGCATAAAGATGTTCATAGCAATGTGATTTATTAGAAATTGTTTTCAATCTATTGCTAAATAGAAAATAATATGGAATTAACTGAGTAAATTATAACACAACCATACAACAAAATACTAAGCAGCCACTAACTAGACAACCATATTGTTTAATAATAGGATTATGTGAAAATTTTGATTTTCTGTTGGACATTTCTATATTTTTGAGATTTTTCCCCAATGAACATGCATTTATTACAGAACTATTACAGAACTAATGTTCTGTAATAAGTAGAAAACAAAGATTTTTTTAAATGTAGAAATATTTATTAGCATAAAATATATTAATAAATTGAATAAAACCATTGGTAAAACACATGCATTATGTGATGCTATTTTAACAGCTTTAGCAATGTAATTTACATACCAAAAAGTTCACCCATTAAGGTATACAATTCCACAGTTTTGAGTATATTTACAGAGCTGTGCAGTAATCACCACAATCTAATTTTAAAATATTTTCATGATCCCAAAAGAATCCCATCCCCAGCTCTAGGCTACCACTAATCTACTTTTTGTCTTTATGAATTTGCCTATTGTAGAAATTTACCTAAGTAGGATTATACAATATGAGGTCTTTTCTGACTTCTTTCACTTAACGATATTTTCAAGTTTCATCCCTGTTGCAGAATGTATCACTAATTTATTTTTTATGAATGAATAATATCCTATTCCATTGTGTGGATATACCACATTTTGTTTATCCATTCATTGGTTGATGGGCATTTGGCTTGTTTCCATTTCTCAGCTATTATGAATAATGCTGCCATGAATATTCATGTGCAAGTTTTTGTGTAATATATGTCTTTATTTTGGGGGGGGTAGATAACTGGGAGTACAATTGCTGGGTCCTATGGTTATACTATGTTTAACTTTTGAAGAAACTGCCAAATTGTTTCCCACAGAGGCTGTACCATTTTACATACATACCAACAATGTGTGAGGGTTCCAATTTCTCCACATCCTCACAAACACTTGTTATTATTTGTATTTTTCTCATATCTATTCTAGTATGTGTGTGATATGAAGTGATATCTCTTTGTGGGTTTTTTTGTTTGGTTGGGTTTTTTTTTTGGAGACAAGTTGTCCAGGCTAGAGTGCAGTGGCATCATCACAGCTCACTGCAACCCCAAACTCCGGGTTCATGCAATCAGCCTGCCTCAGCCTCCTGAGTAACTGGGACCACAAACCCATGCCACCACACTGAGCTAATTTTTTTTTTTTTTTTTTGTAGAGACAAGGAGGTCTCGCTATACTGCTGAGGCTGGTCTGAAACTCCTGTCCTCAAGTGATCCTCCCTCCCTGGCCTCCCAAAGTACTAGGATTACAGGACTGAGCCATCACAGGGACTTCCCTTTGTGGTTTTGATTTGCGTTTTCATAATGATTAATGATGTTGAGCATCTTTTCATGTGCTTATTGGTCATTTGTATATCTTTGTTGGAGAAATGTCTATTCAAACCTTTGCCTCTTATACTTTTCAATTGAGTTGTTTGTGTTTTTATTATTGAGTTTTAAGAGTTCTTTATATATTCTGGATATGAGTCATATATGTGACTTGCAAATATTTTCTCCTAGTCTGTGGGTTGGCTCTTCACTTTTTCAGTGATATTATTTATGTCACAAAAGTTGTAATTTCAAAGAAATTCAAGTATCTTTTTTATGGCTAATGTTCTTGGTGTCATGTTTAGGAAAACATTGCTTAACCCAAGGTCAAAAAAATTTACTCCTATGTCTTCTTATAAGAATTTTATACTTTTAGGTCTTACATTTAGGTTTATGGTCCATTTTGAGTTTATTGTTATGTATATTATGTTGCAGGGGTTCAAATTCATTCTTTTGTATGTGCATATCCATTGTCTCAGTACTACTTGTTGAAAGAACTATTCTTTGCTTAGTGAATTGCCATGGCCTCTTTGTCAAAAATGAATTGATCATAAATATTAGAATGTAGTTCTGGATTCTCAATTCTATCCCTTGACCTATTTCTCTATTCTATGTCAGCATCACATTGACTTACTATTTTTCAACCATGTAAACATATGAAAAGAAACATAACCTAAAAATATATGCATCAGATTATTAAAAATAAAATATTCTATTGTATGTATACACCATATGTATTTAACTACTTTCCTCTTTGGGGGCATTTTAAGCTGCTTCCACATTTTCATATAAGTAACATTGTGATGAGCACCCTTCCACAAAAACTACTCTATTTCAAATTAATTAAGTTATTAAGTATGAAATGTCCTATTTCCTTAAGTACTAAGTTTGACAGTTGATATCTCTGATGTTTCACTTTGACACTTCTTGTTTTATTTTTATTGTGAAGGTACATCCTCAGTCTTTCAAACGCACATTTTGGCTTATGATTATCTTTCAAAGTTTTTTTAGAGGAATTTTTGTGATACCATGGATAAGTCAAAAATTCGTGTTATTTTTGAATATGAATTCTGTCCTGGAACCAATGCAGCGCAGATAACTCAAATATCAACGAAGTGTTTGGGAAGGATGTGGCTAATGAACGCACAGTATGTCAATGGTTTGAGAAGTTCTGTTCTGGTGATTTTAATCTTGAAAATGAGCCACATAGGCGACCTGAGACCAAGGTGGATAATAATGAGC
Organism: Avahi laniger; assembly: GCA_963575035.1. Taxonomy (NCBI): domain Eukaryota; kingdom Metazoa; phylum Chordata; class Mammalia; order Primates; family Indriidae; genus Avahi; species Avahi laniger. Next base: position 10,769 of record CAUYSK010032501.1, on the reverse strand, counting down.
TAAAACCTGTAGTGGAAGCGAATCCATCCCAACCTACATGTGAATTAGCAGCAAGGCGTGATGTTACTATTCCAACAATATTGGACCATTTGAAATAAATGGGCAAGGTAAAGAAGCTGGATAAATGGGTACTGCATGAATTAAATGAGTGTTGGAAGAGAAATCGTCTCAAAGCTTGCCTTTCTTTGCTGTCACGACATGAAGGGGAACCATTTCTACACCGTATTATTACATGTGATGAAAACGGATTCTTCTTGACAATCACAAGCACAATGGTTGGATAAACATGAAGTGCGGAAACACAGTCCAAAAGCAAATATTCACCAAAAGAAGCTAATGGTGTCTGTTTGGTGGTCCAGCGCTGGTATTATCCACTACAGCTTCATGACACTTGGTCACTCGATTACAGTGGATGTCTACTGCAACCAATTGGACAAAATTATGAGGATGTTCATGGTTAAGCAGCCAAGATAGGTCAATAGAGACAGGACAATCCTCTTGCAAGACAACACTTGACCACATGTTGCACAAACAAGGCTGCTCAAACTACAGAAGCTGGACTTGGAAACTCTCTGGCATTCATTGAATTCAGCAGACCTTGTGCCAACTGAATACCACTTCTTCCAGGCTTTGGACCACTTCTTGCAAGGAAAAATATTCAATTTTCAATAAGCTGTGGAAAACGACTTTCGTAATTTTATCGCTACTTGCTCTCCAGGCTTCTGTGCTGCTGGCATAAACAAGCTACTGTTAAGATGGCAAAACTGCATCGATAGTTTAGGTGCATACTTTGATTAATTGTACTGATTTTTGTTTGAGATATAATAAACTGCACTTTTTATTGGAAATTGGACATTTCATATTTAATGATCTTAATACTTCCTTAAAGTAGATTCCAATCAGTAGATTCACTGAGACAAGAGTAAGAATATTTCTAAGATTCTTTAAATATATAGATGAGAAAGGAAGGGAGAGAGACACACACACAAAAATGAAAGAGAAAGAAAAAGAAATGAATAAAAATAAATTAAGAAATGAAGAAAAAAATGTATTTGGGGAATGAAAATCTATTGACCAGATTGTAAGCTACTTGGAGGCAGAAACTATTTCTGGTAGAGGATATAAAAAAAACATTGTAGTACAAGGGAGTATGATAGCTGCTATAATAAATACTATAAACAAAATCATTTGAATTCACAGAATTAATTTTACCGAGGGAAATGAGAAAGACTTCCCAAAAGAGGTAGTATTTGGGCTAGGAGTGGAAATTTGTTGGAGATTGTCAAGTTGGGTTGTCACACCTCATTGAGAAGAGAACATTTCTGTAAATAGATATTTCTTGTGTCTATTCTATTTCTGGTTCTGTTTCTAATTTGTTTTTCTTATTTTTATTTTTCCCAAGGATAAGATTTTATTCACCTAGCTAGAAAGTTAGGGTTGCCATGCAGACCTGGAGTGGTTAAAGACATCTGCTGATGGTCAAATATTCAGAATACAGAGACTTGAGTGTACCTTCTCCAGCAATTCTATCCTAGCTTTTTATGAAATTGAAAAGGCCCACTTTTATAGTTTAACCTCATCCACTATATGAAGAACTGCCAAAATTATTGACTCTAACTGATCAGATAAATTTTCATCTGTTGTGACCCTAGTCTTATTCCTATTGTAATCAAAAGCCAGGCATGGTAGAATACCTCTGTAATCCCAGCTACTCAGGAGGCTGAGATGAGAGCTCAGGAGTTCAAGATCAGCCTGGGCAACACAGCAAGACTCTGTCTCAAAATAAAAATGTGCTTGTTCTTCAATTCTGTTGACATTGTGTTGGGAGACAATTACCCATGAGTCTCTCACATTTCTGCATGTCTTGCAAGCACCAGTACTGACTATATTTTCCTAGATTTTTTTTGAGACAGGGTCTCATTTTATTGCTCAGACTGAAGTGCAGTGGCATCATCACAGCTCACAGCAACCACAAACTCCTGGGCTATGTCATCTGCCTCCCTCAGCCTCCTGAGTAGCTGGGACTACAGGCATGAATCACCATGCCTGGCTAATCTTTTAAAATTTTTTTTTGCAGAGATGAATCTCGATATGTTGTTTAGGCTGGTCTCTAAGAACTCCTGGCCTCAAGCAATCCTCCTGCCCCAGCCTCCTCTCTGGCTTTCAAAGATCTTTGCATAACAAAGAGCCATGAAAGACAGAGATAGCATCTCCCCCTGGGACAAAGGGTAGATTTGTTTATCGTCCAGTATGGTATAAGTTTCCTTCCTAGTATGCTCCTGTGGATAAGGTCCCCTAGCCAAACAATCCTCTTTATCAAGGGGATAAGATGCACAGTTCTTACTTATCCCTGAGTAGTCTGTTTCAGTTCCCTGTCATCTTGCGGAATTATCCAAACAAGCCAATTACTTCCTCCCACAAGAACCAGGGGGCACCTCACCTTCTTGATACTACCAAGCTTGTTTCCCACAGCCCCTGGTTGTTAACCATTCCCAAGTGAAACCCCATGTGTCCCTGCATGGCATATGGTGTCCTCCTCCTCTGGGCTGTGACTTATATGTGACTAATAAACTGCTATGGATCTTATCTGTCCAGTGTTGGGTGTCATGTGTTAGCCATCTCCATAACCCTGGGGCCAGAATCACCCACTCATCAATGGAGTGAGCAGGATGTGATTAAGACATCTAGTATAGTAAAGACAGTGTTTCTTTCTAGAGCAAAGTTTGAACAGGTTTATATGCAGCCCATTATAAAAGATTTGGGTTCCCTAAATTCAAGGTTCCTGAACTATAATGCAAACCCACTATGTTCACAGCTTCTATGTGGCCCTCTCTGCATCACCTTATGGGAACTGGGGGAGAGGGGCAAGGGGAGCTGACATGAACATGAAGCTCTTGCTGTTTGATGTATAATAAGTAATGAAATCCTTTGTCTCTGAGCCCAAAGTCTTATATTTTCTGTCAGCATCCATAAAACTGGCATGCAAGTAGAGTAAAATATCAGACCTTCATAGTTATTGACACACCATACAATCTGATATAACTACCTTGAAAGTGTTTTCTTGAGTGTCTTTTCTTTATTAATCCACCAATGTAAGTGCATTTTGCAATGGTTCTGAATAGGGCCTGGTCTGTTTCAGTTTAAGTTAAAGCCTTTTGTCAATCTGGTTCACTGATATTACAAGGATTCTTTCTCGTGGATTATTAAGACCTATAATATTGACATCTACTGGTTTAAAAATATTATTGCTACCACTGGGACACAGAAGAATAAATGAGTGAATAAATAAATCACTGAAATCATTGTTGCCTATGGTAAAAGTATCCTAATTAAATAATGATAGGATTTATTGGGAGGTACAAAGGAGTTCTTATTATCCAAGTATTCGTTATCAGAGTCTACACAGTAAGTTCTTGCAGGGAGCAAAAGTTGTCATAACATAAAAAATATTCATCAATGAACTAACCGTAGTAAAATTAGGCTCCATTTAAACATTCCTCTTTGACTAACAGTAGTGTATATCCCTGGCCATTGCAGCAATGGTCTTTCTTTCCTGTAAATATCCAACAATGTGCAGTGCAAATTTGCAAAGTGAAATTGAAAATTTTGCAAAAGATGCAGAAGTATGAAGAAGATAAAAGATGTTGCAGAACTGCTCAAATAACCCACAAAGTCATTGGCAAATGATGACCTGGCAAAGTTAGATAAGTTAACAATTGAAGAAGAGAAAATGGACAAGGATGATGACAGCATTGACATTTCAAAAGAGAATTATCTGAATAATAAAAGCTTAAGAAAGGTCCTTGAAAAAAAATGAAGCAGCTCTCAAATCTTTTTGCAAAATGATCCTCTAATGAAAGTCAAAAGTGAAATGAAGAATGTTGTTATCATGCTATCACATAAATTTGTCAGAAAATCACATCATATAAAGCAACAATTCATTCTTTGTTTTAAGAATTAAAAATTAGTTGAATTAGAACCTGTATTAAGCGTAAGATAAATCTCTTTTCATAATTGTTTCACTTTTCAACTAAAATCACAATCGAATCTTTTATTTTTTCACTATTTATCATGAAATGTTCCCTGTTTCATGGACATTCTCTTTAAGGGTTTTTTTTTGAGGGAGGGGTACCAGTTTGTCCTAGATAATGAGGACTGTCTGTGATTAGTTAGCTATCAGAGGCTTCCTTTGATCCTAAAGTATATATTCCACGAGCACAGTATTTCCTAAGGGCGGTACCCATACCACTGATAGTACATTAAATAATTTTAGGTAATGTGTGAATGAGCATTTTTTTTTTGAGACAGAGTCTCACTCTGTTGCCTGGGCTAGAGTGCCATGGCATCAGCCTAGCTCACAGTAACCTCAAACTCCTGGGCTCAAGCCATCCTTCTGCCTCAGCCTCCCAAGTAGCTGGGACTAGAGGCATGTGCCACCATGCCCAACCAATTTTTTCTATATAGTTTTAGTTGTTTGGCTAATTTCTTTCTATTTATAGTAGAGACAGGGTCTCGCTCTTGCTCAGGCTGGTCTCGAACTCCTGAGCTCAAACGATCCACCCGCCTCGGCCTCCCAGAGTGCTAGGATTACAGGCGTGAGCCACCGCGCCCAGCCTGATCATTTTTTATTTTAATACTTATGCATTCATTTTAATATGTATTGCAAAACAAATATAACCAATTGATTAACCCAAGTTTCCACAGGCTAATAAGGCTTAAGACAAAGTTAAATTTTAAAAGGCGAATTGATTTCAAATTAACTTCAAGAAAATGTTAATTATTATTTTTGTGCAGGTGGTAAGCATATATGGCAAAAGTTACAACTGTGGCTTATAAATGACTCCAATTTAGGCAGTACTGCACTAGTGTAAAGATATCAGGCACGAACCTCAAGTACTTTCAAAAGATTATATGAGGTGGCCAAGGATGTGTTGAGCAGGACAGCAGAGCATCACATTAGGGATGGGACAGGCCCTTTTACATTATAATTGTGGAACAGTCCCCACTATTCAGACACACTTTAAATTCTTCAGAAAAAAATAGTTAAAAATAATTAGGGACTGGTTTTGTCATCCCCCACCTCCTCCCTCTGTGTGTCACCGCATCTTTCTCTACTCTCTGAACACTCTACCTCCCTTCCATTTTTACCCCTTGTTACCCAAAGGCTTGGCCTTATCCCACTTTCTAAAGTAATCTAGGCTGGAGGCCAAGAGTACTTCAAAAACCTCCACATTGACTACCTCCAACACCAGGCAAGCACAGTGCTTCTCCCTCTCAGCGCAGGCATGTGTGCATGTGAGTGCATTGTGGAGGGTAGTGTGGAGGCAGTCATAATCATGGGCTTCTATCTGTATTCTCAGTTCAAATGTCTTCTTCAGTCAATAGTTCTTACTCCAATTGATGGAAGAAAGGGAAGCTCCAGTGAAAATTTAGCCCTAAGGACTTTGAAACATTAACCAGAAAGGTAGAAGGGGGAAAAAACTCTCAATTTTAAAGCTTTGAAATTTACTGCTTTGCAAGAGGTAGGGATCTGTGGGACAGACAATGGTTTTCCAAACTTCAGTCATCTACCACCTTCCAAATCTTTGCCATATCCAAGTAAAACCTGTACTCTACTTCACTTAATATTTTTCTTCAAATCAATTCTTTTTTTACTTTACCCCATATTAAGCAATGATACTAATAAAATTATGGTTTTATGTCTTAGTTGTATTTCTTCTGTAAAATGTATAACAATATCCAACATTTATTAAATGATTACTATGACCAGATACTGTTCTAAGTACATTGATTACCTCATATAATCCTCACATCAAGTCTATGAATTAAATACTATCATTATCCCCATTTTACAGATAAGGAAACTGAGGCATAGATGATTAAGTAACATGCTGAGGCCAAATAGTGAGCAATCTGTAAAAACCAATACACGAATTTTTTAAAAGTTACAAGATACAAAATCAACACACAAATATCAGTTATTTTTCTTTATGCTTAAAATGAATAATCCAAACAGAAAATTAAAAACACAATTCCGTTTACGATAGCATCAAAAAGAATAAAAACACTTAGGAATAACCTTAACCAAAAAGATGAAAGACTTGTACACTGAATACTGTAAAACATTGCTGAAAGAAATTAAAGAAGACACAAATTAATGGAAAGACATCTGTATCCATGGATTGGAAGACTTGTTAATAATATTGTTAAAATGTCATACTATCCAATGCGATTCAATGCCATCATTATCGAGATCCCAATAACTTTTTTTAAAAATAGCAAAATCCATCCTAAAATTCATTTGAAATCTCAAGGGACCCTAAATAGGCAAAATAATCCTGGAAAAGAAAATCAAAGTTGGAGCTCTCACATTTCCTGATTTTAAAACTTATTACAAATCTATAGTAATCAAAACAACATGGTACTGGCATAAAGACAGACATATAGACCAATGGAATACAGTAAAGAGCTCAGAAATAAAGTTTCGCATATATAGTCAAATGATTTCTGACAAGGGTGCCAAGACCATTTATTGAGGAAAGGACAGTCTTTTCACCAAATGGTGCTGAGAAAACTGGATATCCACATGTGAAGGAATGAAGTTGGCCCCTTATCTTATACTACATACAAAAATTAACTTAAAATGGATCAAAGACCTAAACATAAGAGCTAACATCATAAAAATCTTAGAATAAAATAGGCGGAACCTTCACGACATTTGATTTGGCAATGATTTCTTACATATGACATTTAAAACATAGGCAACAAAAGAAAAAATAAGTAAATTGAACTTCATTAAAATTAAAAACTTCTGTGTGTCAAAGGACACTGTCAATAGAGTAAAAAGACAACACACAAAATAGGAGATAACATTTACAAATCATAAATCTGATAAAGAGTTTTTATTTCAAATATATTTTTTAAAAAAACTCCTACAAGTCAACAATAAAAAACAAACCACCCAATTCAAAAATGGGCAAAAGAGATGTATAGATATTTATCCAAAGAAGATATACAGATAGCCAATCAGCATAAGAAAAGAAGCTCAGCTTCACTAACCATTAGAGAAATGCAAATCAAAACTCAATGAGATAACACTTAGGATGGTTATTATAAAAACAGAACAAAATAGAAAATAACGAGTGTTGGCAAGGATGTGGAGAAATTAGAACTCTTGTGCACTTTGGGTGCGAACGTAAAATGGTGCAGCTGTGTGGAAAACAATATGGCAGTTTCTCAAAAAATTAAACATAGAATTACTGCATGATCCACCAATTCCACTACTGGGTATATACACAAAAGAATTAAAAGCAGCATCTCAAACACATATTTGTACACCCATGTTCATAGCAGCATCATTCACAGCAGCCAAAAGGTGGAAACAATCCAAATGTCCACTGATGGGTGAATGAATTTTAAAAGTGCATTATACACATACAATGGAATAGTATTCAACCTTGAAAAGGAAGGAAAGTCTGACACATGCTACGACATGGATGAACCTTGAAGACATTAACCTAAGTGAAGTATGCCAAACACCAAAGGATAAATACTGTATAATTCCACTAACGTTAGATACCTAGAGTAGTGAAATTCACAGAAACAGAAAATATAATAGAATGGTGATTGTTAGGGACTGGGGAAAGGAGGGAATGGGAAATTACTGTTTATTGGATACAAAGTTTCATCTTGTGAAAATGAGCAATTTCTGGAGGTGGATGGTGTGACAGTTACACAACAATATACATGTACGTCAGGCCTCTGAACTGTATACCTAAAATGGTTAAAATGGTAAATTTTATGTTATCTATATTTTGCCACAATAATGAAGAAGAAAGAGAAGGAGAAGGAGGAGGAAGGGGAGGAGAAAAAGATGAGAAGGAGGAGAAGAAAGTTGATTTATCCTGAAGAACCCTGACAGGACCAGGGCCTACAGATACTGGACACCTCAGAAAACTGGGGTGAAGCATAGGGCGAGTAGTTGTAGAAAGTCTATATATGATGTGGTTGAATCACTACCTAAGATTCCAGGCAATTCACCCACAACCACAGGGTTTATGCTAATGGTCTCCAACCTTTTTGGCACCAGGGACCAGTTTTATGGAAGACAGTTTTTCCATGGACCAGGGTTGGAGGGGTGGTTTCAGGTTGATTCAAAAGCATTACATTTATTGTGCACTTTATTTCTATTATTATTACAATGTAATATATAATGAAATAATTATACAACTCACCAAAATGTAGAATCTAACACTGCCGCTGATCTGCCAGGAGGCAGAACTCAGGCGGTGATGCAAGCAATTGGGAGCAGCTGTAAATACAGATGAAGCTTCTCTGATGAAGCTCACTGACCACTTTACTTCCTGCTGTGTGGCCCTGTCAGTTTCTGACAGGCCACAGACTAGCACCAGTCCGTGGCCAGGGAGTTGGGGACTGCAGGTTTATACTGTGGAGTATAAACAGTATACTGTTTATAGTATACTATAACAGTAGTATTATACTGAAACAGATCTAATGGAAGGTGGGTGGGAATGGATGTGGAGCTGAAAACAGGTGGATGGAGGCAAAGTATAAACACTAAATGTGGCTTCCCTCAACATCTGTCCCCTCTTCTCTGCTCCCAGAATGCCAAACACCAAGTATCTGGCTCACAAGAAGATTAATATTCCTCTTGAGAAATGGAAAGGCCTATAAAATATAGTCTTCACATTCCGATATTTCAGGAGTACTCAATAATAACACTAGCACACCAAAAGACCAAACAGTGCCCTACAAACTATTATGTAGCCATAAAAATTTAAAATTTTAAAAAACAGTACAAGGGAAAGACAAAAAAAAAAACCCAGAAAGAAAGACCAACTAGGCAAACAATAAAAGGAAACAAGGAAATAGAGACAATGTAAGTAAAAGATTTATCATTATTTTTTCAATCAATAATATATTTACATGGTTCAAAGGTCAAATCAATATAAATAGGGACACACTGATTGGTCTCATTCCTATGCCTGCCCCATCTACCTTCTTCCTACCCCCACTCCCCTATAGGTAATCATGTTATTAGTTTCTTGTTTGCCTTCTTCATATTCCTTTAGGTAAATATGGTAAAGTATGAATATATATTTTATTTCCTCATATATATATTACAAAAGATAATATATACTGGTTTTCATCTTGAAATGTTTTTTCACTCAAAATATATCCTGGAGATCTCTCCATGTCAGTACAGGATGACCTTCATTTTTATTGTAGTTGTATCTGGCTTTTTTGCTTTTGGGTTTTTTGCTTCTTTGCTTCTTTGCTTTTTGGATTTTTTGGCTTTTTTGCTTTTTTGTTTGTTTGTTGCCTGAAAGAGCCCCACTTGGCATGCATGTCATGGTAAACATATAATTTTGTACATTTGTATCTATAGAATATCTGCAGGATAGTTTCCCAAAAGTGGGATTGTTGGGTCAAAGAGAAAATAGGTCTGTAATTATGGTACAAATTCCCAGATTCCCTTCATAGAAGTTGTTCCCTTTTTCCCCAAAGCCTCATCAGCAGAGCATACTTTTGGATTATTTCCAAGGGGGTAGGTAAGAATCGATATTTCACAAAAGTTTTAATTCAGGTTTTTCTTACTGTGAATGAGGTTGGGCATCTTTTTATATTTTTAAGGGATCTTTGCATTTCTTTAAATTGTTCGTGTCCTATGTCAGTTTTTCAATAGGGTTGTCAGTCTTTTCCTTCTCATTTTTTACGAGAAGAGCAATTCTTTGTGATACAAAGTGCGAATATTTTCTCAGTTTGTCTTTCTCTTTTTTACTTTGCTGATGATGCTTTTTACCATGAAAAAGCTTTTTTAAAAATGTAGTCATCTTCTGAAACTCGATTTTGAAAACATAAATAAATAAATAAAAATGTAGTCAAATGTATCACTCTTTTTTCTTAACAGCTTCTGGATTTTGAATCATAGTTTAAAAGGTCTTCTCCCATTCCAAGATTATAAAGGAATTCACCTATGTTTTCTTCCAGTTCTTTTGTGGTTTCATTTCTTCTTAAATTTAAATCATTAATCCACTTGCAGTTTAGCCTGGTATACAGCATGACGTACAAATCCAACTTTATTTTTTTCCAGCACCATTTATTAAAAAGTCCTTTTTAGGTCAGGCATGGTGGCTCACGCCTGTAATCCTAGCACTTTGGCAGCCCAAGGAGGGAGAATCCCTTGAAGCCAGGAGTTCGAGACCAGCCTGCACAAGACCCCGTCTCTACAAAAAATAGAAAAATTACCTAGGTGTGGTGTCGTGTGCCTGTAGTCCTAGCTACTCAGGAGACTGAGACAGGAGAATCACTTGAAATCAGGAGTTTGAGGTTTCAGTGAGCTATGATGACACCATTGCACTCTAGAACCCAGTAACAGAGTCAGACCCTGTCTCAAAAAAAAAAAAAGTCCTTTTTACCACAAAGTTCTTTTGGGATGCTCCATACCAAATTTCCATATCTTTTGGGTCTATTTCTGGACTTCCTATTCTGTTTTATATGTCTGTCTATTCATTCCACAAGACCACACTCTTTTAACTTTTTTTTTTTAATTTTTTTTTTTATTTCAGCATAATATGAGGGTACAGATGTTTAGGTTATGTGTGTTGCCCTTGCCCCCCTCCCCCCCTCAGTCCAGGTTTCAAATATGTCCATCCCATTGCGTGGTGCACATTGCACTCTTTGTGTACACATATACCCGTCCCCTCCTCCCTCCTCCCCCCTCCCCCCTGCCCAATATCTAATAGATG
>CAUYSK010032498.1:0-64051 GCA_963575035.1 Avahi laniger | reverse complement strand
TACTCCTGGAAAGGGCTGGAACACATTCTACTAAGCGAAGTATCCCAAGAATGGAAAAACAAGCACCACATGTACTCACCATCAAATTGGTATTAACGGATCAACACATAAGTGCATATATAAGAATAACATCTATTAGATACTGGGCAGGGGGGAGGGGGGAGGAGGGAGGAGAGGACGGGTATATGCATACACAAAGAGTGCAATGCGCATCATGAAATAGGATGGACATATTTGAAATCTGGACTGAGGGGGGGGGCAAGGGCAACACATGTAACCTAAACATCTGTACCCCCATATTATGCTGAAATAATAATAAAAAAAAACTATAGACCAATATCCCTGATGAATATAGATGCAAAAATTCTTAACAAAATATTAGCTAACAGAATTCAGAAATATATAGAAATAACTATACATCATTACAAAGTGGAGTTTATTTTAGAAATGCAAGGCTGGTTCAATCTTTGAAAATTAGTAAATGTAAGTCACTTTATTAACAGACTAAAAAGAAAAATCACATGATCATATCAATGGAAGCAGAAAAAAATTGAAAAAATTCAACACCCCATCATGATAAAAATTCTCAGATAAATAAGAATAAAAGAGAATTTTCTCAAAGTAATTAACAACATCTACAAAACACCTACAGCTAATATTATACTTAATGGTGAAAGACGGAATGCTTTCGCCAAGGATTGGGAATGCTGCAAGGATGTCTGCTCTCAAGACCCTCATTCGATGTAGTGTTGTAGATTCTTGCCAGTGCAGTAAAGTAAGAGAAGGTAATAAATGACACACAGATTAGAATAAAAGGAATAAAAAACTATTGCTATTTGTAATGACAAGAGGTTCCATGTAGAAAATCTTAAGGGAACTACAAAAAATTTCAAAACTAGTAATAGTACAGCAAGGTACTCAAACTGTATAAAAGTAATTCATGTAACGAAAATATTTGTACCCCTGTAATATTCTGAAATCAAAAATAAAAAATAAAAAATAGAATAAAACAAGAAGTGTGAAAAGAAAAGAAAAAGAAAAGAAAATCCGACTTCTATCATTAAAAAAAAAAAGAAATTAATGCTCTCTGGCCCTAGCTAGACCTACCGAACCAGACCTGCATTTTAACAATATCTCCAGAGATTCACATGCACACTGAAGTTTGAGAATCGCTGCTCTCTAATGTATAATAATCCCTGGCTCACAAAGTTGATGTGAGGATTAGCAGAACACCCAGCAGAACACTTTCCCTTCCATCACAGCTGACCTAGTGTTAGGAGATTACTTCCCTCTACCCCTTCCTGGCACTGGCCAAGAGATAGAAGCAAACCTTCGGATAGGATCTGGCCCACAGGATGGAGAAGCTGGATGCCCCTGTGCGTTGAGACTCATTTATAACATTCTAGTTTCCTGCAGCTGTAGAAACTCTCATGAAGTTACTGGTTAAGTGACAGCTTTTGCTTCCCACTCAAACAGCTGTTTTCTGTTTGCTTCTTTGTCTGTATCTTTCAGCCTAAATTCACCACCCCACTTTTGTCAGTACTGAATTTCATCTTGTTGGATGGTGTACACTGTGACTTCTACCTAGGGGAAACCATCTGGATTCCTTTCAGCCCCACTTGGCCACCTGAACCTCCAGGCGGAATCTGGCACTCACCGCTCTGTGCACTCCCAGGACTGGACTCACACTCCAGGGATCTCCCTATCTTAAGGAGCACCCCTGTCTCATTGCCCTGCTTTCTTTTCACTGGGAAGTTCCTGGAGATCAGGAACTGACACATGCATTTTTGCAACCTCAAGACTTAGCACTAAATAAAACCTAACCAAATAAATGACATTTGATCTGGAGGCCCCAAAAGTTCTCTCTCTCCAGTAGCAGGTGTTAAGGAACCTTGGCCTGCCCGTCAGCTGCCTATTTTTGTAAATAAAGTTTTACTGGAATATGCATGCACCCATTCATTTACATGTTGTCTATTGGTGCTTCCATGCATGCTGAGTTGACTAGTTGTGACAGAGACCATAGGGCCTGCAGAGGCTGAAATATTTACTATCTGATTCTTTATAAAAACTTTGCTAATCTTTTCCTACAGCATTTATAAAATGGCTAGACAGGAAGGAAGACATAACCTCACAGTAATCTACTAGAGACCCCTTTAAGTAAAGGACTAAGAGATAAATGTGCTCTTTGGTTGTGATCACTGACAACAGTGAATCCTATCCCATAAACTGACATTTAGGCTATAATTTTCCATCTTTACCATAGGACTGTCACGAGGACTTTACAAAAGCAGAATGTTATAGCTTGAAGGGAACTTAGAAATGACTTAAATCCAACAAATGGAAAACCTGGACTCAGAAGTGAAGTGACTTCTCCAAAGTTATCACTCCCTAAGGGATAGTTTTAGGGATTTGAACCCAATTTTTCTCATTCCAAATGCATGTTTTTTTTTTACAACAACACTATGTTACCTCTTTAATCAAATGCACTGCAAAAAGTTAGACTTCCTAATGTAAAAGAACTTACACAATTGATAGGGAAAAAGAACAACAGCCTCAGGGGACAGTGAGTAAAAGTCATTCCTGTCAAAGAGGGAATGAGGACAGCCCAGGGGATGTGAAAGAATGCACCGCCTGCTCCTCATAAGCAGTCAAGGAAATGCAAGGTCAAGCAAGATGCTTTTGTTTTGTAATCTAACAAGATGTGAAAAACTTAAAAAGAATCTCTGACATCCAGAGGCAGTGAAGATGTAGGGGGGAACAAAGATGTATAATGTCCCTGGTGTTCCCCTACAAAAACTCTATCCAGATAGAAAATGAAGTCAGACCCTAGGCAGATTTCTAGCCAACCGCACTTCAAGTCGTGACTGTTCACAGATGCACTCCTTTCTTCTGGATATCTGTCCCAGAATATTTTGTAATGTTGACACTACTGCCATGATTTGCAGAACCAAATTTCTCTTCTTCCTCTTAAAACTCCTAAAAAGCGTTTATTTAATGAAAATTCTTGGGGTACTATCAAAGAAAAGTCCCTCGGATATGTTGGTGATTTTATGTCTTAATTTTGCCACATTATATGTAAGTAGTGCTTGGTCCCTGAGGTATTGCCATCTACTCCGTCTTCTATTCATCCGTACATACAGTGTAGGAAAAAAACAAACAATTTCTTCCCAGTTTACACTAACTGATGCTAACAACTTACTAAACATCGTTCTTCTACCCAGTTCTATGTGTGAGCACAAGGTGGAGTTTACCATATGCTACCCAATCATCTCATCCTGAGAGTTGGTACCACAGTTTGCCATGGGTCTTGCATGCCAAATTTTTATTCAAGATATCATGGAATGTATTTTCTACTTTTGAAATACAGTTTTGAAGAATTGTGACTTTTGTTGAAAAATTGTAAATTCTAAATAAATGATAGCAGATACATAAACTAGAACATAAAGAGACACTGAAATTGCATTTTTAAAGTTTTATGTGTTTTGGGTAAACACATAGGAAATAAAAAAATTCAAGAGAAAACCATATATATGGAATAACCTCAAGAATGTAAAAATTCACATATAAAAGACCAAAGAAAGGCCTCAAAAATGTTATCATGTAGCCAAATCTGCCAGTCTATTACTTTATCATTCTGGGATTCCTGACTTACTTAAGAGGGCCTCCCTCAATTGACATTATATGGATATTGTTCTAAACTTTCCCCTAGTATTTATTTGTATAATTTGACTTTTTACTCTACATTTAGAATTAAAATCCTTCTGGAATTTATTCATGTGCACGCCACATTGTTGGCATTCAATTCTATTCTCTTCCAACATCATTGGTTATGACAAGATATTTATTAAATATGCTTTCTTTTCCCAAAGAGCTAAAATATATCTGTATTTCACTCTGTCTGTAAAATCTCTACTCTCTTTCAGTGATTTTAATATTTTCATTTTTGGTACAAATATCATATTCTTTTGACTAGTGTAGCTATGTGATACTCTTGTATCAAATATGACAGAGGACCCCTCTTACTATTCTTCTTCATGTATTTCTTTCTGATATTTGTGGATGGTTTGGGTTTAGTTAAAACAAAACCTAGGGTACTGACTAAAACTGCATTACATTTATAGATTAACTTCAAAAGAACTGATGTCTTCAAATTTAGTTTCCCTATCCATGATCATAGTATAATTCTCCATTTATTTAGACTTTTAAGTCCTTTAATAAAAGTTAATAATGCTCATACTTCTTGCTTTTGGTATGCATTCCTATGGCAAAATACAAATACAACATATACAAAGTGAAGAAGAGATTGGGAGAAATTTCCAACACATCTCACCAAAAGTTAGACTTCCTAATGTACAAAGAACTTACACAATTGATAGGTGAAAAGAACAACGGCCTCAGGGGACAGTGAGTAAAAGCCATTCCTGTCAAAGAGGGAATGAGGACAGCCCAGGGGATGTGAAAGAATGCACCGCCTGCTCCTCATAAGCAGTCAAGGAAATGCAAGGTCAAGCAAGATGCTTTTGTTTTGTAATCTAACAAGATGTGAAAAACTTAGAAAGAATCTCTGACATCCAGAGGCGGTGAAGATGTAGGGAGAACAAGGACCTCGTCCATGAATGGCGGGAGTGTGAACTGAAAGAGGGTGTACCAGCAGACACTCAGAAAATTAAACTGCACATGCTCTTTGAACCACACTTTCAGGATTTTATCCTACAGAAATTAAGGGTACCAGTAAAGAAAAATATATGTATAAAATGCATTCCCTTCTTCCGCATTATTTGAGAAAGTAAAAGTCTGAACATCATCCAGAGGGGAGAGGACGGGTGACTTCGGATATATAGCCACACCGTATTGTAATGAGCATACAGTTTTG
Organism: Avahi laniger; assembly: GCA_963575035.1. NCBI lineage: Eukaryota > Metazoa > Chordata > Mammalia > Primates > Indriidae > Avahi > Avahi laniger. The sequence continues at coordinate 59,178 of CAUYSK010032498.1, read as the reverse complement.
AACGTTCACACCTTTCTTCCTTAAGTCATGTCTCCTTTCCAGCTTTGCCCTTTTGGGCAGCCTTACACTCAGAATCAAAGAGGCCACTGATCAGCCTTGACCCTTAGTACTGACTTCTCTTAACATCCTTAGCAGGAATATCCTCTGGAAATCCAGGCTTCCTGGAAGTAGAGGAAGCAATTAAAAAATTTTCTAAATTCCAACAGCTCCATTAGCATTTCAAGGGCCTTTTGGGAAAGGCCTAGATGAGAGAATTTTACTACCTGCCAGGGACAGGGGGACCTCCAGACTCAGGGGACTAAGAGATGGAAAGCCCACGACTGCAAGGGACTCTGGCAGGGAGGGAGTTGGGGAAGGAAGTAAGGAAAGAATCAGGCAGCCTGTGCTCTTCCTGGGCCAAAAGCCCAGTGGAGAGAAATGTCAGAGAAGATGAGGGAGAAAATGAAAGCGGTGGAGGGTGGATTATACTGGGCTCCTCTTTGGGACTGTGGGAGGAGAACAGTCAGAATATAAGCAGAATGCAGCAGGATGTGGGGGTGATGCAGAAAGACAGGCAGGGGAGAGAGGGAGGGAGAGGGAAAAGGAGAGGGGGAGACAACACAGGCCACTCCTAAGCTGGGAGAAGACACAGAACTGGGGAGGGAATTCTACAAATAGAGAGATATTTGTTACCATGAGTGTGAACTGGTTTTGTAATGAAAACAAGGAATAAAAATGTTATCAGTCACAAGCCTTTGAGTGATATGATTCTAGATAATTGTTATTTTCATCTTTGTTCTTTTATGAGTTTTATGAATTTTCCCCAATAGATATATATTATTTTTGTAATCAGAAAAACATAGACATTAAACAAACACAAAGCCATGAAAGCATTCAAATCCATTTGCTCTTCATCACAGAAAAGGTTTTTTCCAGTCAGGCCACAGCCAATCCAGCTGCATGAACATAAATGGAGATTCCCACCTGCATGTGTGCGTCAGGTGTGTGTCCTGAAACACCGGCACCTGCCACTGAGCCACCAGGACTTGAACTTTATCCAGCTGCACTGCCATGGGAATACATGCTGGAAAAGCTCTCAGAGAGCCAGGTTCCTGCTCACACAGAGGCAGGTCTTCACTCTCTCCATTGCCCATCATACCCATGGATCCATGGAGTGGCCCCCAGCGCTGCTCGGAGGTGCAGAGAGGTGAGAGCAAGATCGGGGGGACTTCAGGGAGGTGGAGGAGGAACAGGCTGGCAACTGGCGGTAAGAAAGAATCGCTCCACTCCAATTTTGTGGCTTCGGGGCCCAGGATACTTTGCTGTTCTGGGAGGTTGAAGGAAATTAGAAATATTTTTATCCCAAAATATGGCATTTTGATGTGCTACACTGACTGAGGAAGCCTCAAGGCCTCTCTGATCTTCCCCCCGCCACCACCGTGGACTCTCCCCAAATCCTTGAAGTTTCTTTATCTGCCTGAGATCCAGATCCACCTAGGAGAAACAATCCTTATTTTCTTCCTCTCCTGCTAAGACCAGGAGTGTGATCACACCTGAATAGACTCTTTAAGAAGATAACGTCCCATCTCTCAGATGAGTTTCAGTTCCAAAAGGAACTATTTCCCAGTTAATCTTCCCTTCACCCCAACAAGGTAAAGCTGTACAAATTCACGGGGACTGCTTCCAGGGACAGTGAAGGGAGAAATAGACAGCAATGCAATAACAGTAGGAGGTTTCACTATTCTGCTCTCAATAATGGATAGATCATTCAGACAGAAAATCAACAAAGGAAACAGCAGACTTGGACAGTACTACAGAACAGTCATGTACAGAACATGCCACCTGACAGCAGCAGTAGAATCCACATTCTTCTCAAGCCCACATGGAACATTCTCCATTCATAAAACAAGTCTTAACAAATTTAAGAAGGTTGAAATCATATCAATATTAATATCTTTTCTGTCCCACATTGTAACGAAACTAGAAACCAAAGGAAAATGGGGTGCTCGCTTCAGCAGCACAAATACTAAAATTGGAATGACACAGAGAAGATTAGCATGGCCCCTGCGCAAGGATGACATGCAGATGTATGAAGCCTCCCACATTTTTTACAAAAATCAACTCATGATGGATAACAGGCTTTATTAAAACTAAGACATGAAACCATAAGAATTCTAGAAGAAAATGTTGGAAAAACTCTTATAGACATCGGCTTAGGCAAAGAATTCATGAAGAAGACCCCAAAAGCAATCATAGCAACAATAAAAATAAATAAATGGGACCTGATCAATTTAAAAAGCTCTGCACGGCCAAGGAAATTATCATTAGAGCAAACGGACAAACTACAGAATGGGAGAAAATATTCGCATGCTACACATCCGATAAAGGGCTGATAACTAGAATCTATATAGAACTCAGGAAAATCAGCAAGAAAAAAATCAAACAACCCCATTAAAAGTGGGCAAAGGACATGAACAGAAACTTTTTAAAAGAAGATAGACTAATGGTCAACAAACATGAGAAATTGCTCAACATCTCTAATCATCAGGGAAATGCAAATCAAAGCCATGATGAGATATCACCTCATCCCTCTTAGGATGGCCATTATCAAAAAATGAAAAAATAACAGTGCTAGCGAGGACAAGGAAGAAAGGGAACTTTTATACACCGTTGGTGGGAGTGTAAATTGGTGCAGCCATTATGGAAAACAGTATTGAGGTTCCTCAAAAAATTAAAAATAATACAACCATATGACCCTCAATATCAGTACCAATTCTAGGTATATATTCAAAAAAACTAAAATCAGGATCTCAAAGAGATATCTACACTCTCATGTTCATAGAAACATTATTCATAATAGCCATAATATGGAAAAAACTTCAATGTCTGCTTATGGTTGAGTGGATAAAGAAAATGTGATACGCGCACACACACACACACACACGTAAACACATACACACACACACAGGAATATTATTCAGCCTTAAAAAGAAGGAAATTCTGCCATTCGTGACCATATAGATGAACCCTGAGCATGTTATGCTAAGTGAAATAAACTAGACACAGAAGGACAAATATCACATGATGACGCTTATATGATGAATATAAAACAGTCAAACTTATAGAGAAGAGAATAGAATGGTAGTTTCCAAGGGTCTGGAGAGAGACGGAAATAGGGAATTTGTCAAAGGGTACAAAGTTTCAGTAATGCAGGATGATTAAGTTCTAGATATCTGTTGTACAGCCTGGTGCCTATAATTAACAATTCTCTATTTTTAACTTAAAAGTTTGCTAAATGGGTAGATCTTATGTTAAATGTTCTTATCACAAAAGTAAATAATAATAATAAATAATACCGAGGAAACTTTTGGAGATGATGAGTATGTTTACGGTATAGATTGTGGTGATGGTTTCATGGGTGTACACTTATCTCCAAACTCATCAGGTTGTATACAGTAAATATGTACAGCTTTGCAATGTCATTTATACCTCAATAAAGTGGTATTTTAAAAAGATACACTTGCAAAATACAACCCACACCAGCAAAAGTAAGAAAATAATCAAGATAGCAGAAATCAATGAAATTGAAAACAGAAAAGTATCAATGAAAGAAAAAGCTGGTTCTCTAAAAACATCAGTAAGATTGACAAACCTCTAGTAAGACTGACAAAGTAAAAAAGAGAAGACACCAATAACCTACATAATGAGAATGAAACAGGACATCTCTATAGACTCTCAGATGCCAAAAGCATAATAAAGGAATATTATGAATAACTTCATACACATAAATTACGTTGGTTGGATGAAATGGACCAATTTATTGAAAAGCACAAGCTACCATAACTCACTCATACAAAACAGATCACAAAAATCTTCAGAATTCTTCAGAAAGAATCTGGGCCTGGAGATTTGAAATTACAAATGAAATTTATTTAATAACTACCGGGATATTCAAATTATCTGTTTTGTATCATATAGATCATAAATAGTAAATAATATATAAATGAATAAATAATATAAAACCTACTTGGTCATAGCATAAAAAGATATAATACATATATATGTAAAAACATACACATAATATACATAATATTTTGTAATAATATATATGAAAAACCATGACTAAATAGCATTGTTTTCGTAATGCGAGTGCAAGCCTCATTCAATATTTAAAAATTTATCAGTGTAATCCACCATATTAATAGGCTAATGAATAGAAATCATATGATCATATTCATGATGAAAATATTTCAGAACACTAGGGACAAAAATCTACAAAAATATGACAGCTAACGTCACAGTTAATGATGAAAGATTGAATTCTTTCCCCCATGACTGGGGACAAAGCACAGATGTTTGCTCTCACTACTTTTATTCAACATTGTACCAGAAGTCCTAGCCAGAGCAATAAGCAAAAGGCAAAAAAAAAAGAAAGAAAAAAGAAAAAAGAAAAAAGAAATAAAAGGAAATGAAAGGCATACAGATTGGAAAGGAAGAAATAAAACTGTCTCTGTCTCTATTTGCAGATCACATATTCTGCACAGGAAATCCCAAAGAAGCTACAAAAGAGTCTTAGAACTAATAGGCAAGTTTAGTAAGTTCACAGTATATTTCTATATAATAGCAATGAATACACAGTGAAGATAAAAATACAATGCTTTTTATCATCACTCATTAAGCAAATGAAATACTTAGATATAACCTAACAAAACATGTATAGGACTTGTATGCTTAAACTACAACATTGATGGAAGAAATAAAAGAAGATCTAAATAAATGGAGAAATATACAGTAATGTTTATGGAATGGAAGACTAAAATATAGTAAAGTCAATTCTCCCCCAACTGATCTATATATATTACATAATTCCTATCAAAAATCTCAGCAAGATTTCTGTAGATATAAACAACTATATTGTATAATTGCTAAAGAAAGACAAAGAAACTTTTAGCTCTTTTAATTTTTGAAAAATTTTAATTGTAATTGAATTTTAACTTAATTTTAATTTTGAAAAATAAAAATAATGTGGGATTAATCACTATACCTGATTTTAAGACTTGTGATATAGCTACAGCTTATTATACAGCTACACAGATCACTGGTACAGAACAGAAAACCCAGAGAAAGACCTATACAAGTATAGCTAATTGGTTTTTTTTTTTTTTAGTTCAGCTGAATTTTTAACATCTTTTTTGAGATGTTATATAATTCACATATCCTACAACACACCCATTTCAAGAATAAAACTCAATGGTTGTTGGTGTATTACATTACTAAGTTTTTTAAGTTGTAGAAAATTAACATAACATAAAATTTCCCATTTTAATTATTTTTAAGCATACAATTCAGTGGTATTAAAAAATATGGGGCCAGGTACAGGTGGAGCTCACGCCTGTAATCCTAGCATTCTGGGAGGCTGAGGTGAGAGGATCGCTTGAGCTCAGGAGTTTGAGACCAGCCTGAGCAAGAGTGAGACCCCATTTCTACTAAAAATAAAAAAATTAGTGGGGTGTCATGGTGCACACCTGTAGTCCCAGCTACTCGGGAGGCTGAGGCAGGAGAATCACTTTGGCCCAGGAGTTTGACGTTGCTGTGAGCTAGGCTGATACCACCTACTCAGGACAACGAAGTGAGACTCTGTCTCAAAAAAAAAAAAAGAATATGGAATGCTTCACACATTTGCATGTAATCCTTGACAGGGGCCATGAAAATTTTCTCTGTACCATTCAAATTTTAGTATATATGCTGCTGAAGTGAGCACTGGCTAACTGATTTTTGACAAAGGTGTAAAAGCAGTTTCATGAAAGGAAGATAGTCTTTTCAACAAATGGATATCCATTTGCAAATTGGATATCCATCAGCAAAACAACAACAAAAAACCCTTAACCTAAGCATCACATTTTACACAACAATTAAGTCAAGATGGATCATAGATTTATATGTAAAACATAAACCTATAAAACTTTTAAAAGAAAACATAGGAGAAAATATTCGGGACATACAGCTTGGTGACATCAAAAACAAAAGTGATAAATTGGACTTTGTCAAAATTTAAACCTTTTGTTCTGTGAAAGACCCTGTTAAAAAATAAAAAAACAAGCTACAGACTGGAAGAAATATTTGCAAACCACACCTCTGACAATGGACTCTTATCTACGATAGATAAAGAACGCTCATAATTGAACACTGGAAGAGAAACAATCTAATTAGAGCACAGCAAAAGACAGAAAGGAACATTTCCCCGAAGAGGTTATATATAAATAAACGCTTTTATATTCATCACTGCTACTGTAGCCGGTATGTAAGTGGGGCACGACATGGTTAAACAGCAACACCCCCAGCCCTGCGGCCAGGGGGAGGTCTGAGAGTGTATCCCAGAAAGACTTCTGTAGAGAGGGACACCAACAAGAGACCAAGGCTGAGGTGACCCATACACTGGGCCTTCCTCACCACCTGCCGAACAGGGGGAGTCCATGTGACTTCACGAAGGGTTGGGAAGGGATTCGATCTAATCTGTCTGCACTGCCTGTATCAGGGCATTAACTGATACAGACAAAAAATGATAGCCCTATCTGCTTGAAGCAGTTGCAAATTTGGGCTGAGATGGAGACTTCTTTGCAATAGTAACACCTGCTCTCCAGGACGGCTGCATAGAGTGGAAGGGTTGACCCTGGTGGCCCCATGTCACCATTTAAACCAGTACCCAACTCAGATTCCTCAATGTATATTAAGTGAGTGTCCCAGTGCAAAGCTGTGCCAGGCACTGGGGAATGAGGGCGAGCATGTCATTGCACACCTAGAGTTGGCAGGTTAACTAGGGAGAAGGATTACAATTGCCAGGAACACCTGTGGAGAAATGTGAGCTACAGAAGAGTCAAGGGGTGACTGACACCCCAGTTCAGAAGAGTGTGGTGGGCAGGGCAGAGGTTTCCGCTCACACGGCACCTCTGGAAATCCACTGTGCATCGAGAAGGAGAGGTTGTAGTGAACACAGGACCACATGCCCAATCAGGCCTGCACTTCCACCCACCCCGAAGTGAGCTGGTGCTGTGTACGAGTTGTCCTTAAGTATTAACCATGTCTTGTATTTGCTGTGTTCTGATGCTTTGACCTCTGGGGTCTTGCTAACTCTGAAGAGACAGCCCTCTCAGGGCTGGCCAATTCCTAGGGATGGTAAACAACTCTCCCCGGAGGAGGGCATCTTTCACGTGCAAACCAACCAATGCAGAGAATGCCCCCCAACCACTCCATCACTGGGCTCCCACACTCTGGGCCACGATTCACCTGCCCTGATCACTCAAGGACCAGAAAACTAGGGGCTGCCGCTGAGCCCCAAAGCCTGCTGAAATTATTCACACCAGCCAACCCCGAGCCTGCCTACCCTTCCTCGCCTGTTCCTTCCCACAGAAACACAATGACGGCTGTCATCCGCAGCTCCCCCTCCCTCTGCCTCCTCACCAGTGATGGCCTGTTCTGGTGTGGCCCCCTGTGGTTTGGTGTGTCCCGTGCTCTTGGGAACTGTAGCCATCTTTTCAATGACAGTTGTCTCCTGATCTGTGGGCCTTACTATACCTCAAATTTCCTATTAATACACTGTATTTTAAAGCAACTTGATCTTGAGATTATGACTAAACTTCATGCACTAGGCCTCTCTTTCCATAATGTGATTCCATATTTTGCAAAAAGATTTGTTGGTTGCTTCATCACATCCTGAGTTCAAAGGGCTCCTTTAGAATATGGACAAAGAAATCAAGCCAACTCCCCCCAGGGTGGGTCCCAGACCCTGTAGCAGTGGATGGGAGGCTTAGCATGATCAGCTCCATTTTGCTTCTGACACCCTGTGGTAATGTCCTTTGGGTTATCTTCTGCTTGGCCCTGCACGTAGGCTAGCCAATTATAGGGAGAATTTAGTTTGCAGTTCAACCCTAGAAGGAAGACAATTAACCGTCCCTTTCCCAAAACTAACTCCTGGGGAGATAAGGGAAGTGTGCACACATATAACAATGCTACATTAAAGACTTACAGGAACTTGGTGAACTGGCCTACATCATCCAAAGTTAACTGACAAAGAACAAAGAGGTTTCACAGCCTCCTCAGACCCTTGCTGATGCCCAGATGTCTCGGTCACTTCTTGTAACTCCCCTCCACTTCCCACTTCCTTTAACACAAAAAGGATCCTAAAGTTTATATTAGCTTAAGATGGTTCTTTGGGTCACTAGTCTGCCATTTTCTCAGTTTGCTGGCTCTACTAATGAAAGCCACTTTCCCTGCCCGAACACCTTGTCTCTTGACTTATTAGCTGTTATGCAAGGAGTGGTACAAGCTTGGATTTGGTCGTAAGTGTGCAAGGAAAGTCAGTGGCCCATCCTGGGGCATGAGGCCTTCCTGTATGCAGCACAGGATTGCCCAGAATTGGTAGCAATGCGGGGTTATGGTAAGTCTATGTCAGAGCTGGGGGACAATGTGTATTCTTTCCATTCTCTTTATGGTGCGAGTGTAGTTGTGATCCAGAAAGAATCACAATTAGCGTGATAAAAAGAGTCTTATGCTAAATGCTGTTAACTGGATAGTTCACAAGCTGACGAAAGCTTGATTTTCTAAACTGGCAATGGAAAACAGTTCATCAGACAGAGGCGTGAGTGATGCGAAAGTCTTTGACTTAACATGAACGTGAAGTGGGCTGCAGGTTCTCAGCTGCTCCTTCGGGAGGCGGACCAGGGCGAGGTCCTACGTTGTCTCTACCCCTGGGTCAGCCCATCTCCCGGAGCTGGCTCCACGGGGCGAGCCGCGCAGTCAGTGCCACTTGGTACAATATGCCGTGTGCAAACATCTTACTTCTTTGTTAAGCTTTAAACAGCATCACTCACTCCTAATTCTTCGGCTCGAAATTGTTCTCCTTCCTTTCTCTCTCCCTCTCTCCTGCCTTACCTTACTTCTTATCGCCACTCTCCATAATTCTGCGAACTTCACTTGCTATAATCACTTGAAGACATGTGACTTTCCAGAAGGATTAAATTCTAAATTGTATGATGATATCTGCAATAACTAATTCTGAAAAATGGAAAAACACAAACCCAAGAGTGAGAAAGGCTTTACCTTCCTAACGTCTCTTAGAGCAAGCTATTTTGTAAAACTCCACTGGGTTTGAGACCTGATTCTATGGTTCGCACTGAAGTTCAAGGAACATATCAGAACAACGCACATTTAAGATAACTGGAAATAAAGGAGAGTGTATTTTATGTTTATGTCATCTCAGATTAAGATGCATCAATTGCATTATTTAAAGTGGCTTTCCCTGTGTGTAAACTCTGAGTGCCTGGGAGACCACATACCAGGACAATGGCCCCAGAGGGTACTTTTCCTGCCTCCTGGGCAGGTGGTTATTGTGTTTCTGTGTTTCTCTCTGGTTTCTTTGGCTTGAGCACCTACGTGGTAGAGCAACAAGGAAGCACCGCTATGCCGCAGGACACAAGGCACTTCTGGGCTAACCGGGCTTCCCCTCACACAGGTATGGCAGGCCAGGAGAGATCAGGTATCTCTGCCTAGGGTGACACTGCGGGTTGGGAGTGAACTGCTCAGATAAAGGGAAGCTGAATGAGCAGGACATAGGGAATGTAATCAAAATTTAACTTATTTTTTTATCTCCTTCTTATGTCTTTAAAATGCATTCCGTTGGAAAAATTCAGAAGAATTCCTGGTGTAAAGGGCTCCTCCTGACATCCATCTTTACCTAAGTGTGTTGGGGGTGGCAGTGTGGACGCAGGAGGAGGGGGCTACTCCACACCGGGGTGGCAGTGTGGACGCAGGAGGAGGGGGCTACTCCACACCTGTCTCATGGGGGGGCCCGGAGTGGCGCAGGCTGCCCTGCCCTCCCGGGTGTGTTCATTGCTCCTTGAACAAATGACCTGGTAATACACACAGCAGACCTACTATTTGATTCCATTCATCACACTAAAGGTAAAAACAAGCAAAAATAATCTCTGCGGTAGAAGCCACCAGAGGGGAAAGAGTGAACAGAGGCAGAAAAGGGAGGAGAGAGCACGGGCAGGATGGTTGCAGGTGATGTTCTATTTTTTGAGCTGAGTGGTGATTACAGAGGCATATTTAAATTTTTACAATTCATGAAGCCATATATTTTGTTGTACATTTCTCTGTGTTATTCTTCAGTAAAAATGATGGGCAATAAAAATCTGTGGACCATGAAAGAGCCCTTATGCAAAGCTAATACACAGGCTCGTGAAGGGCTTCTCCAATCCAACTTTTGTCTACACACAATTTTGAAAAACAGCCTCCCTGGCACTCAGCTGGACGTCTGCTAGTGCGCTCCCGATTGTTTAATTCAGTTTGAATGGTTTTACTAACATCAGCAAACCACGTCTGCCCTTCCTCCAGTCCCTTCTCAACACAGCCAGAAGGATCTCCAAAAGACGTAAATTATTGCATGTCTTTCCCTGCTTTAAACCCACCAATAGCTTCCCTCTGCACTGTATTCAATCCAAACTTCTCTGCAAGTCTTCATCCTTCCTGCACACCTGGCTATCCCGCTTCTCCAGGTTTACCTGCTGCACGGCCGTCCTAGTCCAGCACTGCAGGCTGGGCCTTCCATCCACCCCCGACACATGCCAGCTGCTGTCAAGACCTCTTCTTGCACAGTGAACGCCTTTGCCTGGAAGAGCTTCTATGATGCTCCCGTCCCCCTCCTCTTATTTTAAGTATCTGCTGCAATTTCACCACTGCAGAGAGGCCTTCTCTGACTCCTCTGCCAAACTACCTCCCCATTATTTCATTGCAGTACCAATTACTTCTTCTGTGGCACCATCATTATCTGTAATAACATTATACATCATCCACCAATCATCCATCACTCCATCCGTCTGACCGTATATGCTCCCTCTGGAGAATTTAAGTTCCAGGAACTTGCTTGTTTTGTCTTCTCTATCCCTGAGGCCCAGCATAGGTCATGGCATGTAACAGCTACAGGTAAAAATATGTTGAAGAAATAAATAAAAATTATAAAGGCAACTGACCATCCAATACATTTCCCTGCCCTGCAAGGCTGACATTTAGTTTGATAACAACACTCATGGTGGGTGATCCCCTTAAACCTGGATTGGATCAAGTCCCTCTGCCTAGGCACCTCCCATGATGTCACATCTTAGAGTAAGAGCCAAGGTCCTGTCACATCTTGTAAGGCTCTCAATGACATGGCGCCCTGTTGTCCTCTGATCCCATCTACTTCCTCCCCGCTTTCCTCCCCACCAGACATAGTCCCTCTGGCTATTCCTGGAAAGTGCTGCCCTGCATACCGGCCACACGCCCTGCCCTGATGGTGCAGACCATCTCCCTCCCTGAGCCTCCTGGTCTGCCTCAAATTCACCTCTTACTGAGGCCTCCCTAGACATCCCTATCTCCATATTTAATTCCCCTGGTCCTTCTACTTCCAATCTCCCTTCTTTTGTTTTATTTGTTCTCTTCAGCACTGATCACTGACAGCCTATGTACCACACACACATATACTGTATTTATTCTCCACTTCCCCCATGGAGATGTAATTTCCATGAGGACAGGGAGTTTTATTTGTTCATTAAAATGTAATGCCTGGCCCAAAATAGATACACAAAACATACTTTAAAAATTAAATTGAAATGCAATGAGATCTGCATTTTAAAGGATGTTTCTTCCATTATATCTAGATTTTTTAGTTAGAGAAACAGTTTTTAGGATATCTAGCGTACTGTATTGTGGGAAACCTTGGTGCGTTTTCAATACACGATGTTAAACAGGTGCACTGGGGCTGGTCTTCACCCTTAAATAGTTTGAAAAACTGTATATGTATGGCTTATCTCTAGCCAAAGAAAATCCAATAGCATCACACTATAGACAATCAGATTTTTCTTCTTTTCTTCAAGCTTAGATGCTAATACATTTTGCATCCAGAGATTTATTAAGAAATGCAGCTGCTCTCTGTAAAGGCTCAATAAAAATGTAAATGGTAATATTGATGCAAATTAACTGAAACACTCCAAAACAGAGAAATAACTGCAGAAGAGTTTAACATTGCTCACAAGACACTAACAAAAAGGGAGCCCAGTGATTTGCTCACATTTTATAGACTGTTTAAGTAAGTTCCCTGTGTGACTCATCCAATAAAGTTGCTACGTACAGTCATGCGCCACATGATATTTCCATGAATCATGGACAGCATTTTCCATCAGATTACAAGAGAGCTGAAAAATTCCTATTGCCTAGTGATGTTGTAGCCATCGCAACATCATAGCAAAATTACTTTACTTTTCAATAAATTTAGTGTAGCCTAAGTACACAGTGTTTATAAAGTCTACAGTAGTGTATAGTAATGGCCTAGGCCTTCACATTCACTCACTCACTGACTCACCCAAAGCAACTTCCAGTCCTGCAAGCTCCATTCATGGTAAGTGCCCTATATAGGGGTACCATTTTTTACCTTTTAAACCGTATTTTCACTGTATGTTTTCTACGTTTGAGTATGTTTAGATACTCAAATATTTATCGTTGTGTTACAGTTGCCTACAGTACTCAGTATAGTAACATGCTGTACCATATAGCCTAGGTGTGCAGTAGGCTCTAGCATTTAGGTTTGTTCATGTGCATTCTATGATGTTTCCACAATGACAGAATCGCCCAGTGACACATTACTCAAAACATATCCCCACTGTGAAGCAATAGAGGACTATGTTTCTACATAATCAGTGTGTGGTGTATGCATGCACTTGTATGTGTGTATATACACATATGTATATGTCTTTGCTTGTGCGTGTGTGTACACGTGTGCAGGTGGCTCTTGAGGTAATTAGGGTGTGATATCACAGTGCGAGGCAGCGGATGGTTTTACAGTGGGGGAAAAGGCATTAGAGCAAAATCATCAAGTTTGGGTCAAATGTGCACGTAGTAAGAACACAGGGCTTTTGGGCCACCACTTGTGTCTCGCGCAGTCAAAGTAAGGTGGCCTCAAAGAGATCCCTTCCACTCGAGAGATCCTGCTCTTTCCTTCATCGCTGTGTCTTTTGTGTTCTCCCTCACAGCGCAATCTTCAGCCACAGTTAGCCTTTTAAAGAATTTTTAAAGAATAAAAGTTGAAAATCAAGTAAAAAAAAGAAAACTCTACCACTCATTTTCTCCAGGATCATGTGTGAAAGACATTAAGAACTTTGTCTAATACAAAATAATGTAATGATTTCTAAACCAATGTGAGCAATACTTATTTTCCTTTTTCTGCCCATAAAATTAAAATTTGACCTTAAATTAATAGAGGCCATTGAAAAATCACGAGCATGCATCCCATAGAGAAGCCCAGGGAAGCCCCTGCCCGGCAGCCTCCGTGCACACCGGAGGTTCCTGGGGTCAGGGATGTACCTTTTCATCACACTCCCCACATGCAGCACAGCATCTGGTTCGAAGCAGGTGCTCATTGAAAATCTGTTGACTGACTGCCTGAGCGAGTGAGTAGATAATGAGGGGAAGAGGCAGGATATGCTGTGTAAATCACTGAGTCAGGAAGGATCCACCAGGAACGTGCCATTGAAGCCCGGTGGCAGCCTCGGCCCATGGCACAGCCTCATGGTCCCTTGCAGATTTTGGGAGCTGAGCAGACATACCCCTGAGGTCAGGAACCCTGGCAGGAACTGAGAGAAGGAGTGGGGAAGAGGTGTGTTTGGTGGGGCACCGTGGCACCACAGACAGCTCGATGACCCAGGAACAGCCCTAAGTTTCCGAGGCTATCACGGTTCCCACCCTGAGAAAATCAAGCTGTCCAGGGCCCGCAGGGTATGTATTCTGTGACTATGACACAAGGTTTCTTGGTAGATATTCATGGATCTCTCAGGAAATGGGAAGCTCCTCACAGAACAGGATGTGTGTGTCCACTAATGGCCCCAAACACTGGTGGCATGGAGTGACAGTGGCCCCATTAGGGAGATGAGGACCATTACAGAAAGAGCCGTGGGGACCCCAGCTTGAACACGGATGGGATGCAGTCAGGAACGCTGTAGCCTGGGGCAGTGACCAGAGTCGGCAGAGCTGCCACCACCCAGGGCCGGGGATGGCGGGGGAGGGGGGTGGGGGGGAGACAAGAGAGCGAAGCTTGGCCTCAGAGATTTACAGTCTTCTCAGGATTCTTTCTTGTTTTTATTCCTTATTGTTATTTTTTCAAAAGTAAACTAAATCCCACATGGTCTGGGTAAAAATCAAATCACAAATTATGGGGAGCAAAAAGCAAAAATCCTCCTTTGCTGGGCTCTGCTCCTGATTGCAGAGGAATTCAGCTACCAGTTCGTCAGGGACCAGCGAGGGGGCTGGCACCGGGGGCTGCAGAGCCAGGCTGGGCCGCAGGGTGCTCAGGTTGAAAGAACCCCAGCACCACCTCGTCCACTCCTTGATCTCACAGACGGCAAAACAGAGAGATCACATCCCAGGGACAGTGATGTACACCAAGGGCGTGGGCTTCCAACTGGCTGTCAAAAAGGCAAGTTCTAGGTCCCAGGCCCATTTGCCAGCGCTGGGCAGCTGTGACCTGAATGCCCTGAGCCCTCAACAGCACCACGTAGGGGAAGAGAGCAGGGAAGATGCTGTCGGCCAGTGGTCCCTCTTACCATCCCTCACTTGTGTTGTGTGAAACTGGTGGGGCAGGGGACTTTAGCTAAGTGGCCCGCCTTGCTGAGAGAAAGAAATGAGAGTCGTACATCTTTCAGGACTTTTCCTTTACACACAAGCCCTCAACTTTTTCAATGATATAATTAAGATTATAATATATGTTCTTGGGTGATTTGTTTTTTCATATACTATAGTTATTTTTCCATGTCAGTAGACAGAGCTAATTCATTTCTCCCCACTGGCTGCATCAATTTCCCTTGTGTAGATGTATTGTGATTTATTTGACTCTTTCCGTTTAATGGGCTTTGTCTTCTTATTACAAAACAAGAGTGAAATTAGGACCTTTTTCTGGCTGGCTTAGCCTGTGCAGGCAAAAGATGCTGCAGAAAAATAATTCCTGGAAGTGGAGTTGCTGGGTCTAAATGGAATGACATGTTAAATTTAGATAGATACTGCCATGTCGTCCTTCAAGGATCATATACCAACACCATCACCAGCCATTAACCATGACAATGCCTGTCTCCCCACACTCTCAACAACACTGGGCATCTTTAATATTTTGTTTGCCAGCCTGGTGAACAAAACTGGTACCTCGGAGTTTTGTTGTTGTTTTACTTTGCCCTTCTCTGATTAATCATGGAATTGACCTACTGTTCACATGTTTATGGGCTATTTTGTTATTTCTTCTCCTGTGAAATGCCTATGTATATCCCCTGATTAATTTTACCTGTTCATTTTTCTTATTGATTTGAGGCACTCTGTACATTATGGATAGTACATTTTTAATTAATTTCTCATCATTGGTTGCTTGTCTTTTCATTTTTAAAAAAGACTTTCATCTACAGAAGTTGAAAATGTAATAAAATAAAATCTGTACTGTTTCTTTCCTATGGCTTATGGGGTTTGTGGCTTGTTTACAAAATCTTTCTCCTAAAATAAATACTATTCTAAAATATTTTCTTTTAATAGTTCTTGTAGTTATTTTTCTCCTGTACGTCCACACCTTAATACATCTGGAAGTAACATTTGTAAATGGTAAGAGATTTCACTTGTGAATTGCTTCTACACGTATGATCAAGTATTGCTATGTAGCCAAATAGTCTATCTTTTCATCACTGATTTAAAATACCACATTTATCATACATTAAAGACATCTTTGATGTCATCCTAAGGACACAGGGAGTGTGTGATAGAAGCTGGTATGGGGCAGAGTAAGGGCTTCAACGGGCTGAGCCTGTTTCTGCTACTCACAGAATGGGAGCTTGCAGAGAAACTGAGCTACACAAGTTACTTTTGTACACCTGAGATCATGCCTTGTACAGTCGTAATACAAGAGCAGGGATGGTGAGGTCCCAAAGCCAAAGTGAAGGGAGTGAATGACTTTTACCTGGAGGAATGTCTTCTGGATCATGGTCACTTGAAGGCTGACACACAGAGTGGAAAAACTAGACATGGTGATTCAGGGAAAAGAGCTTTAGGGTGAGGTCCTCCTGTTGAAGCCACCGACACTGAAGTCAAGAGAGAGGGGCAGGTGGAGGGGGCAAGAAAACAGAGAAATGCAACTGCAACGTATCTGAGATGGCTCCAAGAGGAGTGCAGGTGTGGCAACTGACACCTGCAGCTGACTGGGACCCATGGGACCCTCAGCTTCCAGGGCTGTGAGTGACTGCGGGGCAGAGGAACCATGACCCTCAAGTAGCAGGGAACTATGACAGAGCCAGACTTAAAATGACCCTGGAGCCCCCCAACCTACTGCAGGCAGGAAACAGGCTGAGAAAGCTGCCAGCCCTCAAGGATGCCATTGTCTCCAATACCCTCTTCTCCAAAGAGCGAGGAGCCAAGGCCAGGAGAACAGCAGGTGGTGAAGCCCTGGTGAAGCTGGATTTAGTCTGATGGCTGACTTGTGTCATTCTTTCCATTCCCCACCTCTAAATACATCTCCCAGTGCTTTTTCTCACAGAATATTTGCTTTAGTTTGTTTGCTTTTGGTGTTACACCCACTTTCCTAGTTGTACTTTTCTTTGGGTATCTGTGTACATCACCTTTTTGGCACCAGGGACCAGTTTCATGGAAGACAATTTTTCCGTGGGACTGGGGGGTGGAGAGGCAGAGCTTAGGCAGTGATGCGAGTGATGGGGAACGGCTGTAAATAGAGATGAAGCTGTGTGCCCCTGCCCACCATTCATAAGTTTCATGGAAGACAATTTGTCTTGCAGTCTGGTCCCTAATAGGCCACAGACTCATATTGGTCCACAGCCCAGGAGTTGGGGATCACACAGGTCTACATGTTTTGCTAGCTTTGCAACAATTGTTACCCAAACCACAATCCTGATGTTCTTTCCTCAACCACTGGTTCAATCTCTAATTGCTCCCCCATACAGCAGCTGAAACATAAGAGGTAAAACTCGGGCAGTCTCCTACAAAAAGGTCTTCAACAGTGTCTTAGCTTGCCATGGTGGGCTCTCGAGTCCAAGTTTCAATCCCAACTTATGATCCTTCTGGCTGTGTAAACCTGGCCAAGCTGGTGACTTGTCTGAACCCCACTTCCTTAGGTATGACCTCATTGGGTTATTGTGAGGGTGAAATGAGACAAACACGAAGGGCTGAGAACAAAGCCTAGCTCACAGCAGGTCTAACCAGACGAAGGTGATGATGAGGACATTTGCCATGACTACCTTCCACAAGTCTGGCCCATTCTGGCTCTTTTTAATCCGCCTTCACCACCCTCAACAGACTCATCATAGGCCCCTCATTCTCTGGGCACCTGTAGGATTTGTGAAGAAGCTACTGCTTCTGCCTGAATGCTCTTCCCGCCTTCTATCTCCTCTCCTCAAACATTCATGTCCTGCTCTTCTGCCTGGCTAATTCCCATTGGCCCTTCAGAGTTCAACTGAAACAAACACTCCTTCCTCCAGGAAGTCCTCTCTGGCTGCCATGACCAAGTCAACCTCCTGCTCTACTCTCATTGCACCCTCGGATCAATTAGGGAGCAGAGATCACGTATGTCTTGTTCACTACTGTCTGTCCAGAGCTCAGCATGTCACATGGACATAATAAGTGCTTCACAAATATTTGATGAATAAATGAAGTCATCACTGGCACTGTCACCTTAGGAGTCAACTACAGACAGGATGCTGTCTGAGTGCTCTCAAATAAGTTTGGCAGAAAAAAATTCAGGACTCAAGTCTCAGCCACACACAGAAGAAATAAAATCAGAAGTCAAGACGAAGAGGAGATACCCTCCAGTCATGCAGACCAAGAGTGTTCAGAGGACGGCTGAAAGCCACAGGGCACAGAGACAGGACAAGGTGGAGAAGCCAATCAAGTTTCACCAGGGGAAGGTGAAACATGTCATTATAAAAATGTCAATTTTTTCCAAAAGAACACAAAACTGGAATGCAATGTCAATCAGAGATCTGATGTTGTATTTTGGGGAATTGGATATAATTATTTTGAAGTATGAAGGAAAGAACTCGTAAGAATAGTAGTAATATTAATAAAAGTAGTGAACATTTTTATACTTGCAGTTGTGCTGGCAATGGGTGAGGGTACAAACTTCCCCTCCCTAAGATTGGCCAAACTTGATAATTACAGAAGTCAGATGATAGGTAAATGGAATTCAGTATATTACTCTGTATATAATTATAGGTTTTTGTTTGTTTTGTTTTTTGCTTTTTTTTAGATAAGATTTCACTCTGTTGCCCACCTAGAGTGCAGTGGCATCATCATAGCTCACTGCAACCTCAAACTCCTGGGCTCAAGTGATCCTACTGTCTCAGCCTCCCGAGTCACTGGGACTACAGGAGTGTGCCACCATGCTGGGCTAATTTTTCTATTTTTAGTAGAGACGAGGTGTCTCAGTCTTGCTCAGGCTGGTCTTGAACTTCTGAGCTCAAGCAATCCTCCCACCTTGGCCTCCCACAGTGCTAGGATTACAGGTGTGAGCTACCACGCCAGCCTCAATGTTTAATATTTTCCATAGTCAAATGTTTAAAGATCTAAGTAAAATAAAATAAAGTCAGGAGAAAACAAAAAAGAGGCACTGTCCCAACCTCTTTAAATCTATTCACACATTTCCAAGAGCAAACAAGAAATATGTAGAACAAAACAACAGTAAAGGGCAGTTGGTTTCACCATAAAGCCATGATAGCCACTGCATTATGAGATAAATATAAGCTCCAGGCGACATTTCAGTCCCCAGGGAAGAGTAGTTCATTTAACAAATGGAGCTGGAAGAAAACAAACATACACACACACTCACAAATAAATTCCAGATAAATTCCGGATATAAATGTAAAAAAAAATTAGCTATAAACATATCAGAAGAAAATATATTCTAATATTTGTATGATTTTGCCATGGAGACCTTAAGCAATGCAAGATATGTAGAAATCATAACAAAAATAATAGAAATATTTAAACAGATGTTTTTAATATGGCAAAATAAATAACCCATATAAAAAGACATTAATGGACTTAGAAAAACAGTTGCAATCCATACACAGGCAAAGCACTAATAGTCCTCTAAACAAAGAACTGCTATGCTCTGTTGAGATGAAGACAAACAACCCAACAGAAACTGCGGGAAAAGACATGAATGGGCAGTTTACAGAAAATGATATCGAGATGGCCAGTAACGCGTAGAAAAGATGTCGATCTGAGCAGTAGTCATGAACAAACAACGCAAATTGCCAGTGTAATATCATTTCGCCCAAACTGGAAAAAACTGGGGGTGACATCCAGGGTCACAGGGATTATAGTGAACTCTGCTTGCTTGGTAAAGACGTGAATTTCTATGCCCCTTTTAAAAAGCAATCTGGAAATAGTGATTCAAATTCAAAATACAAGAACTTGTTGGCTCAGTGGTCCCATGTGGGGAAATATATCTTACAGAAATAAAAGCAGTAGTATATTAGAAAGTGTTTAATGATAGTTAATAAAGAATTTTTGAAGTGGCAGAAACTGGAGAAAATCAGAATGTTTTTCAATAGGGAATAGCTGGAAGAACGGGGTGTGTACATATGGGACAATTAGACAGTGTTTAAGACATAAATTAGATTTGATTTGCTGATCTGGAAGGACGTCCACGCTGCACAGTTTACTTAGGAAGGGAAGTTTCAGAATAACATGTAGGGAATCGTAGACATTTGGTTGCAAAAAAGTATATATTTTTTAAAGTACATAGTCATATTCATAATTGCAAAGATATAATTGGTAATTTGTACATAGCATCTATTAGCTCAGGGAAGTATAAACTGGCATTATTAACATTTTTAAACTTCATTGTTTCACTGGCTGTAAAAATATCAATACTTTTGTGATAAAAACTGAAAGCATTTTTGTGAAAGGTAAGAGTTTGTCAGAGTTACTAAGTGAAATGAGAATTTCAAAGAGGGATGATTAGTTAATTGGTGGCGAATAAAGACAGAGTCACAGAAGAACTTGGACTTGGGGTAAATGGCCACAGAAAGAGGTGGGGGAGCAACAGGGGATTCCAGGCGAATGATGAGGATTCCACAGGGCCAGAGGCAGCTGGTGGAGCCCTTACCTTCCAGCTCCGTAACCGGTATCCTAACGTAAAGAGAAGCGATGACGAATCTGAGGATGGACACCTCAGTGTGCATTAAGCCAGAGCGGAAGGGAGGGAGGAACTCCAGGTCCCACCATCTCACCGGACCAGCAAAGGAGGTCCAGGGAGGCAGAGTGGCTGCCTGCATCCCCCTTGGAGCAGGCAGACACAGTTTCAGAGGGTCCTAGAGGCATTCCGATAGAGCAGGACAGTGATCCCTAACTTCGACAGTCCAGGATTATCTGCTACATGGGCTTCCTTGGAGGAGGGGATCAGTGACCTCGTGCTGACTGGGCCTGTTAACCACCTGCGCAGACGCTGCCCCTCTGCTGTCTCCCTCTGTGACTCTGGCGTGTGGAGTCCTGAAATCCAGCCCAACAATACCTATAACTCAAAATACTGATGTTTCCTGGGACAGTACCAGAGGCTGGCCGGGGCTTGCCTATGGCAGATCTGGAAGCCGCAGCCTCACCTGGCTGGGGGAGACAGAGCAGGTACAGACGCCGTGTGGGCATTCCTGGGTAGGCCTGCGCCTGCAGTCTTCACACGTTTGCATTCGGCAGCCTGGATGCAGAAAAGCTGAGAAGAAGCCTTCCCAATTTCTAAGACTATTCAAATTGTTCTTCAGATGAAGATTTTAAATGTTCATTTGCACCTGCTAGGTTCCCTTAAAGCAGGGTATTCCCACATGGATGCTGGGACTCTGCTGGGACTCCCTCAAATTCTACACGGGGTCAGATCAGACACTGAGTGCAGGGGTCTCCAATGAAGCCGAGGGCTGCTGTGGGGCGGAGGGCTCTCCACTTGGTGGGGGCTTCGGAGAGACCAGGGTCTTACAAAAGCACACATTCCTGGGAGGCAGCTCAGACTTGTCACTGGGAATTACTGAGTGTGGGGTCGGGGAATGTGTTTTTACAAGCACCCTGGGTATTTTCATGCCACTCACCTTGGATCAAACATCTTTGGAAATCACTGAAGGCTCTCGTGGCACTGAGTGTTCGAAGCCAGTGCAGGGACCCCATGAACACCTGTGGGTTGGCTGATTTCTATAAAGAATATCCTGTGTCTTTCAGAAACACAATGGCATCCAGTCCAATACTGAAAATACTGTGTTCTGTTTATCAGAAACAACTGAACATTCTTTCTCAGCTGTCCCCACCTCAAAAATAAGATAAATACATGAAATGAAATGAAATAAAATGAAATAAATAAAATTAAATAGAATATTTAAAAAGTATTCACAGGTCATTGTAAAATCCAGGAGGAAAGTAACAGTGTTGGCTAACTTCAGACTTTGATTAGTTAAATGATATGCATGTTATCATTTCTACAGCAGTGTTAAAAACATAGACACAGAGTATATAACTTTCGAACAACTACAAAGGGAAAAAATGCAATGCCTGCCTTCGTTCAACTATCTTTTGGATGTGTACCATGGGCCAGGCCCTACAGGAGACACGTGTAATGTATCAGTGAACACAAGAGGCAGAAATTCTCCCGGGGCTTCTTTTCTAACAGACACAGACAAGTCAACAATGACACCACAATCAGTGCACTGCACGATGTCAGAGGTGACAGACTGCTGTGGCAAAGTGAGAGCAGAAGAGAGCAAGGGAGAGGAGGGCCGAGATGGGCGTGGGCACATGTTAAACGGGAGGATGGCAGCAGGCCTCCCTAAAAAGTGATTCTGGAGCAAGTGTGTGGAGGGGGTGAGCCAGTGACTGGGCTCCCCATGGGGAAAGAGGGTGGGAGCCCAGAGTTGGAGGCACTTCAAGGGGGCACGGGAGTCAGCAGTGTCTGGAACAGAGGTGGGGGCACGGGTGAGGCCTCGGCCACCGCACACACCCTGACATTCACAGCTTTCCCTCCGTGTGAAAGCAGGAGTCGCTGCAGGCTTTTGAGCAGGGCACACAGGACACCATGCAGCTCACGTGTTCCCAGGCTCTCCCTGGCTGCTGCTCAGCGAGCAGATGGCTGGGGGATGGGGAGGAAGGAGAGAGGCGAGGAGAAGATGGGTCAGGAGGCCACTGCCTGCTCCAGAGGAAGGAGGACGTGGTCTGGCGAGGATGGCAGAGGTGGGGGTGAGACAAAGTGGTTGAAGTCTTCATGTATTTTGGAAAATTGATTTTAAAAAGAATCCGAAAGAAGGGAATAAACAAGAAGAGGAAAGATGCCCCAGAGGATGTGAAACAAATAGAAAACACAAGAGGAAATGGATAGAGGTAAACCTAAGTGTGCCACTAATTAAATGGAAGGTAAGGAAACCAGATACTCTTAAAAGCAATAAATTGGCAGACTGAAAACAAAATTCCACTATATGCTGTTTATAAAATACATCTAAAATACAGAGATACAGAAAAGATAAAATTGAAAGTGTAGGTAAGAAGCACAGTATGGGAATTGTGACCGACAGAAAACCAGTGCAGCTCCATCATTATTAGATAGAACAGACCTTTACTAGTGATGAAGAGAATTATTTCATGATGATTAAATCAGACAAAATAAAAGTAGGACATAGATTTGAATGTATTATTGACAAACTTTACCTAAAATTATACTTCTAAGAGCTGCAGAATACAAAATGCTTTCAGTATACGTGGAGCATTTACAAAACATTTATCATTCTTTGGGCCATAAAGTACATCATAAATATATTTCAAAGGATGAAATTATACAGACCATGTTCTCTGATCATTCTATAGTGAAATTAGATAAGTAACTAGCAAATCCCCATAAGATTAGAAGATTTAACACATATTTCTAAATAACCCATAAGCTTTGCTTCAGAAGCAAAGGCAGTTAATGGTGGCAGTGGGCAAAGGCGTAGAAAAACAAAATTGGTCACAGCTGGGCAATGGGTACATAGGAATTCATTACTCTGTTCTGTATACTTTTATAGATATTCAATATTTTCCACAGTTAATTGTTCAAAATGTAAGTAAAATAAAGTCAGCAGAAAAAAAATCACCATGTAAAATAAAATACAATAAATAATCCAAGCATGAAAGAAGAAATTACAAGTGCAATAATGAAATATTTTAAACTCAATGACAATAAGATATATCAGTATTTGTGGGATACAATAGAGACAATAGGTAGAGGAAGTTTCATTGCTTTAAATAAATGTATTAATATATACATAAAAATAAGAAGGACCAAAAATTTAGAGCCAAGTATCCTTTCAATAAGTTAGAAAAAACAGCAAAATAAACACATATAAATTAGAAGGTAGGCAATAATGATGATCAAAAATAAATAAAATGGAAAACAAACACACAATAGCTAGGATCAACACAATTAACAATTTTATGAAAGAATGATTGTAACCTCTAATAACACCACATAAATAAATCAGCATATATGGATAAAATGGACAAATTCCTAGAAAAACAAAATAAAATTAAAATAATAGAAAACATCAGTAGTCCTATAACCATTGAATTAAATTAACAGATAAATATTTTTTTCTACAAAAGGACCTCCAGATGAAGATGGTTTCCTCAACAAATTATTATAAAAATTCAGTCTCACAATCTAATCCAGAATGGAGAATAAGAGGATATAATCCTCAGCTCATGTTATAAAGCTAGCACATTATGTTGGTATAAAAATGTGACAATGGGTAGTAACAGAAAAAGAAAAAAAATTACAGGGCAATCTCATTCACAAAGATTGATTATATACATTTATTATATAATATATCATGGCATACTTGGGTTTAACCACAGGAATGCAAGGATGGTTTAACATAAAATTTTCCACATCAAAAGATTAAAGGGGAAAAATAAATCAAATAGTTGTGTTTCAATATATGTATACAGAAAAACCATTCTAAAAACTGGACATTCATTTGAAATTTTATAAACCCTAAGAACTAGATATAGAAGGATATATTTGATACATGGTTCCTTAAAAATAAAAAAAACTGCACAAACATTTATATATAAAGTGTTAAAAGCTTTTCCTACCACAGTAAAACAGAACTGAATTTAAACATATACATTATTTAAATAAATGTTAATGGATAAACTACAGAATATTCTTTCCATGTTGTACATAGAGTATTCATTTCAATTAAGTCAGAGATTGTCATATTATATAGAAAAGCAAGATTCACCTATACAGTATCTACAAGAGACTCACTTTAAATATAAAGCATGGGTAGCTTGAAAATAAAAGGGTGAAAATATATATACCAAGCAAATGGTGAGCATAAGAAAGCTGGAATGCATGTATTACCATCAGACAAAAAGGACTTCACGAAAAATAGCACTGCCAGAGATAAACATTTCATTATGATGAAAACATCAATTCACTAGGGAGACATGACAATGATAAATGTATATAAATACACAACTTCAAAACACATAAAGTAAAATATGACAAGACTAAATAGAAATGTAGGCAAATCCACAACCATAGCGGCTGATTATAATGTCTCTTTTTGAAGGTTCTCAAGGAATTGCTAGAACAACTAGGTTAAAAAGAAGACAAAAAGAAAAAGAAAGCAAGAAAAAAATAATCTAGTATAGATATAGAAGATCTGAACAACGCCATCAACAAATATAATCTAATTATCATTTATAGAACACTCCTCCTTAACACTGCAGAATATAAATTCTTTTCAAGTACAAAGAAAGCCTTTGTATTTTGGTGAACAGGCCATATGCTGAGCCCCAAAACATGTCTCAATAAAATTCAAAATGCTGAGATAACATAGAATTAGTCCTATGTCGACAACAATGGAAATAAATTGGCACTCATTAACAATTAGATATCAAAACAGAGTCTCACATATTTAGAAACTAAATAAGACACAGGTAAATAATTCATGAGTCAAAGGGAAGTCAAAAAACTTGAAGATAATAAAAACATATCAAAATTTTGGCAATGCAGCTAAACTGTGCTGTGAGGGAAATTTATAGTATTGAACACATATAAGAAAAGAAGAAAGGCTTAAAATCCATGATCTAAGCTTTCAGCTTGAGTATGTTTGAAAGATAAGAAGACTGAAGTAGAGGGAAGAAAAATGAAGAGGTGAAATCAGTGAAATAAAAAACAAACAAAGAATAAATGACAAGAGAACTTTAGAAACAAACCAAAATTTGGCTCATTAAAAAGGTTAATAAGATTGTAAACATCTAGCAAGAGTGATGAGAGAAATATGAATGAGAGTGAGAGAGATCAAGAGAGAGGGAGAGAGACAATATGCTTAAATTATCAATGTCATGAATGAAAGATGGGATAGGACCTCAGATTACATACACATAAAAAGGATAATAAGGGAATATTTTGTATAAATATGATAATAAATTTGATAATTTAGATAAAATAGTCAAATTTCTTTAAAAACTGTAACTTATTAAATGTTACATAAGATGAAATAGAAAGTTTGAACAACATATTTTAATCTGAATCTACATCTGTTAAGGAAATTGTATTCATTATGAAAATTCTTAACTTAAAAATAAGATAGATGATTTCACTGGTGAATTCTATCAAAAATTAAAGGAAACAATAATACCAACCTTATATAAACTCTAAAAATAAAAGAGAAGAAAACATTTGTTGTTTCTCAAGTTTTATACGAGACTAGCATACCTCTGATACTAAAATCAAAGAAAAATATTAAAAGAAAAGTATAGATCAATAACTATCATGAACATAGGCATAATCACAATGCTGCATTAGTTGAATCCTGTAACATACAAAAAGGAATGAAGACCAAGTAGAGCGTGTCCCAAAAATGTAAGGTTGGGTTAATATTCAAAAATCAATACATAGTATTTACCATATTAATAGAAAAAAGAGAAAAAATACTTGACTGAATTTATAGCTATTCATTATTTTTTTAAACTCCTTCAAACTTGGAATAAAAAATAATTCTTCACTGGATGCAGTACATATATTAAAAAATATCCTATACCTAACAGCATAATTTGTGGTGAAATGTTGAACTGTGTTTCCCTAAGATTAGGAAAAAGTTAAGCATATCCAATCTTAACATTTGTATGGGAGATCCTAGCCAGTATAATAAGATTAAAAAAAAAAGGATAAAGGTTAAAAAGGAAAATGTAAAAGTTTCTCTGTTTGCAAATGACATGAATGTCGGTGTAGAACATTCTAAAAGCTCTATAATCCATAAATGTATACAGTATACAGGAAGGCGTATTGTTTTATCCCAAGGCGGGCTACAGTGCTACAGGGCGAGAACTTACAATGGGGCCTGCCCTGCCTAGTAGAATCAGATGGGAGGCGTCACATAAAGGAAAACCTAAAATGTGCAGTCTTTAAACAGAAGTGGTGGTCTTCACTGCTAACAAAATTTTCAGGTGAGAATAATGTTTTAATTGAAATGCTTCTTAATCTACCTTAAAGCTTTGGCTTTGCCCATTTGCTTGTTTTCTGCCCACTGGGGGCCTAGGACTGCCCCAGGTCAATCAGTAACAGACCGCAGCCAGGTGGACGGGGCGTGCAATGGCTGGTGTTGTCTACCTGATGCTGTCTGTCAGGTGTGAAGACCTGCTGCCCACTGGAAAGGGGTATAGGAGTTTCTGCAGAGACAGGTCACAGAACAAGAAAGCACAACCAAGACTCCAGGGCCTCACCTCCAGCGGGGACTCCCCTGAGAATGGAAAGCCCAGCTGCTGTCCCTTATCCCATCTTGCCCCACAGGTCACAGAGCCAGCTGTGTCCAGGCACACACGATGGCCCACAGGCACCTGCTTTCAACCCTCCCATCTCTGACTGATGAAGGCCCTGTGAGTCCTTTGGTATTTTTTTCTTTTAAATACAGTAAGACTCTTTTCTAGTTTATCTTTCTTTTTCTTTTTCTTTTGTAGTTTTAAAAATGATCACTATTATCATATTTTATCTGCCTCTTTACCTTTTAAATTGGAACAGAAAGTTCCATGCAAATAATAATTGTGAGAATAATCTAGACCTTAAAGAAGAGCCTTTTTTCCTCCTCTCACATGCCTTTCAGGGCCCTGGAAATGCCTAAAACAGCCTTGTCTCTATGGTCTCAGAGAAGCTTGTAAAGTCAGTGTTGACACACAAAGTCATGGTCCTCACTAATGTAACCAACTATGCCCTCAATGTTCCATCTTTCAAAGCCATCGTGGCCAAAGCAACAGGAGCAGGGCTGCCCTCTCAATTCACTCACTGAGTCCTCTCTGAGGACAGGAATGCATAAAACGCACTGTACCCGACACATACACATTCGGTTTTCATTAATATTGAACCAGCTCAAGTGATAGAATAATCTGGGTATATCTTATGCAAGATAAATACATTAGATGAGATTGGCTTAAAGTTTAATAATGTTTGAAATTTTGACAAAACTTCTGGCCTCACACAGCAGCTCCTGCTCACCTGACAATTATTTAGCATCCCTCTTGCTTCTAAGGAAGAACACGAATAAGAGAACAGTAAAGATTGTGTACTGGATACAAGGGTGCCATTGTGGTTGCTCCACCATAGAAATGATGGCAGGAAACCACCCTCTTTTCCAAAGCAGAAGAATTCCCAGCTTGTCTTGGAGCCACTGGAATGCCAGAACGGGATGTGTGTGTGTACCGAACAGGGGTCGGTAGCACAGGCGCACACTGCATGGAGGCTCTTCGTCATCTATGCCTGTTTAGATGAACCCAACTTCACTGTGGTGTCATATTCATCCCCATACACCGCCTCCTACTTTCCTCTAGGGCAGGAGCAGAGTTCATGCATCCTGCATCTCCCGGCACTGTCCCAGGTGCCGATTCTCCAGGGATCTTAGATTAGTGCACAGCCGGCCAGGGTTCCCCCTAAAGCTTAGGCAAGTGACTTAACCTTTTACACATGAGAATTGAAATGGCACCTACCTCATAGTGTAACTATAGGGATGAAATGAAACAATATATGCAAAGACACAGAGGATGCCTGGCACAGAGAAAGGACTTGATAGAGGTTAGGTCTTACTATTAATGTATCACTCCTAGTACTACTGCTATTGCGACCACACGATGGTCTAAGGCAGCAGTCCCCAACCCCCATGCTGTGTCCCAGTATTGGTCTGTGGCCTGTTAGGAAATGGGCCATGCATCACTGCCTGAGCTCTGCAGTTCCCAACCCCCCATGACACCCCAACTCCCCACCTCCAGTCCATGGAAAAATTGTCTTCTACGAAACTGGTCCCTGCTGCCAAAAAGGTTGGGACTGCTGATCTAAGGGACACTTGCAATATTATGTCAAATAACCCAGGAATACATACAAATGAGAGAGAGAAACAGACTCACCAACAATGTAAGAAGGATACTTGGGAGCCAGTGCCTAGACATTACTAGTTTGTTGCAACATTTTCCATGGAATTATACCATAGGCAACCCTGGCCCTGAGACGAAAAAATCTCTGCGCCAAGCAAGGCACAAGCCCACAGTCACTATAAAATGTCAATTAAACTTCTAAATGTACTTATGGGTTGCTTTAATCTGGGCAAAGCATTTTATAGGGTAAATTAGAATGTAATAATTCTATAGAATGCTTCAAGCATTCTCAATGCTTTGAGTAAAGAATATTGTATAAAAATAAATGTGATGACATGGAGCATCCTCCACAAATGAATCTGACCCACAGATGACCTTTAGAGCAAATGAGGCAAGCACTTTGTGACCCCAAAACAATGGCCGGATTCTCACTTGAAGCAATTGCAATAATATACAATGCCAAGTAGTTTGACATATGTTAAGGAAACCCACGAAAATAAATGTCTTGGATTTTTATTTTATATGAATCAAAAAATACAGGCTTTCATTTACTTTTAATGTTGGCAAATTATCAAAATGGACTAAGGGATCTAAAAGGTTATGCATGGGAAGTTCAAAAACTAATTCAAGATAGTAATTTTCTCTTAAATAGACTGCAAAATGTGGAAATGGGATAGTATCATTTGGATAAAGGAAAATACCAACATGTTTGTCATATAAAAGAAAAAACAAAAAGCAAACACACAAGCAAATAAACAAGAAATAACAGGCCGGGTGTGGTGGCTCACGCCTGTAATCCTACCACTCTGGGAGGCCGAGACAGGTGGATCGTTTGAGCTCAGGAGTTTGAGACCAGCCTGAGCAAGAGCGAGACCCCATCTCTACTAAAAAAATAGAAAGAAATTAGGTGGACAACTAAAAATACGTAGAAAAATTAGCCGGGCTTGGTGGTGCATGCCTGTAGTCCCAGCTGCTTGGGAGGCTGAGGCAGTAGGATCGCTTGAGCCCAGGAGTTTGAGGTTGCTGTGAGACAGGCTGATGCCATGGCACTCTAGCAGGTGCAACAGATTAAAACTCTTTCAAAAAAAAAAAAAAAAAAAAAAAAAAAAAAGAAAAGAAAAGAAAAGAAAAAAAAAGAAATAACAGCTCCTTCCTGCCAAGTATGCCGTCATCTCTCTCTGAGTATGTGGCCAAGGATGGCACTGCCACACAGGTCTGGAGACATGGCTGGTCCCACTCTACCAGGTCACTCATCAGTCTGGGCCTTTGACTTTAAAATCATCGGGTACGATCACACCAGCTCTATAGAACCTGTCCTGCCTCGACGCTCTGTGGTTGCCTGAGCATCTTGCATCAGTGCCAGAACCGCCTGCGTTCCCCTCTCTGGTTATGTGAACGATGCTCAAAGCAAAGCGCAGACGTGGTTATTTATAAAGACTACGGGCTTCACTGGAGCATCACAAAACTAATATGCTCTAAAAATATACGGCAATCAACAATTCACCCAAAGTGGGGGAATTATCTTGCTTCAGATCAAGACTTCACTCCTGAGCTCTAGACCTGGAGCTAATGGCCTCTTTGACATCTTTCCCTGGATGAAGCATAGCTTCCTCAAACTCAGCATGACCCCATCAGAAATCATCAGATCTCCACCCAAACCTGGACCCCATCTAGTAGTTCCTATACAAAAAATTGGGGAGCTTTAAAAAGTCCTGATTTAGCCTGGGCTTTACCCACAGTGATTTTGACGTAATTGGTTCTGGGGTGCTATCTTAGCATTGAATTTTTTTCTTGAAGCTGCCCTTCCCCAAAGTTGAGAATCACGGCTCTAGATATTTTAAATCCTCAATACATTAATGGGTCTACTCCTCTTCCCCTGGGTCTTCAATCTTAGGATGCTCTCAAATGCTGTAACCTCCAACCAGAGTGGCTGTATCCCACATCAATGGTACTGTTAGGAGCTGCGCGAGGCAGCAGCTCTGCGTTTCCAACCCCTGGGATCTCCGGTGCTCCATGCTCTCTTGTAATAGCTATCAGGTCTGTCTGCATATTAGAAACATCTGTGCATCTTTTAAAAGACACTGATGCTCAGAAATTTGGGATCAATTGGGTTGGAGCCCACTGATACATTTTTAAAGGTCCCCAGGTGATTTTGATGTGTTGTCAGAGTCAAATACCACTTATTTAGTAGGTTGGCACCTATTCCAATGGAAATCGCTAATTTTTGCTAAGTATTGAATGGCCTTTTCTCAGGACCTCCAATCTGCTGATCTTGTCATCTTTCATACTTAACCTTCCTTCTGAGTCTTGCTTCTCCAGCTGCCTAGCCTACAAGAGCACAGCTCAACACATAGCTATACTTTTACACATAATCTTCACGCCTTACTCGTCCTTCCCTCTGCTCCATACCACTTACTTCGCACTTGTTCCAAAGCATTTGAACATTGCTGGAAAAAATCTTAAAACTCTAATGACTGGGCTCTTTTCACATTTATACCATATAGGCACTAAAAACTGCCAAACTATTTTATTTCCTTAGAAATTTACTTTGCCATTCTCTAAGATGACTATTTCATTTTCTGTTCCTCTCAAATCTCCAACAACGTCTCTCCCTTCAGTCTCTTTGATGACCTTCCTGCCTACTCTGCATACTGGTCTGCGGAGAACTGACTTTCCCATCAGCAACTCTTCAGCTTCTGCACCCTCATCTTTCACCTTTCTGTTACCTTACCTCTCTTTGGATGTCACCCTTGCCTGCTAAAGGTGACAAAGGGACATCATCCCTCCAATTAGCCTCCATTTCCAATGCATCATCAATTTCTCCTTTTCTCTTGATTATGCTTTCAAATTGCTCATTCTAAAAATACACTGCCTAAATCCCTCCAGCTACCACTCCCTTCGCTGCTCTCCTTTATAGCAGCAATCTTTGAAGATGTATCTATACTCTCTGTCACCAAATGCTCACTTCTTTTTCCTTCATTTTATAAAGATATATTTGCATTGGGAATAGAATTTTATATTTTCAGGCTTTTGCACTGAATGCATTAAAGTTACCATTCCACTGTCTTCCATCTCCCAATACTACTATTGAAAGATATCCCATACACATGGACCAGAAAATTTAATGTTAATATGGCAACACTCCTTAAATTGATGTACAGATTCAACGCAGTCCCTTTCAAACTCCCAGCTGGGATTTTTTTTTTTGCAGAAATTGATGAGCTGATCCTCAAATTTGTATGAAAATTCAAGGGACCAAGAATAGCCACAACAATCTTGAAAAATAAGGAAGGACTCACACATTCTGACTTCAAAATTTACTACAAAACTACAGTAATTAAGATAGTGTAGTATTTGCATAAATCCTTACAGTTGTGGTCAATTGATTTTTTTACAAGGATGCCAAGACAATTCTGTGGGGAAGGAAAAGTCTTTTTAACAAATAGTGCTTGGGAAACTGGGTATGCACATGCAAAAGAATAAAGTTGCATCTGTACTTCACACTGTGCAAAAATTAATGCAAAATGGATCACAGACCTCCTAAAAGTAAGAGCTAATACTTTTATAAAAACTCTTAGAAGAAAACATAAGAGGAAATCTTTGTCACCTTTTTGCTATGTCAATAGTTTTAGAGGTATAATACCAAAAGCACAAGCAACAAAAGGATAGATAAACTGAACTTCATCAAAATTACAAATGTTTGTGAATCAAAGAATACCATCAAGAATGTGAAAAGACAACCTTCAGAATGGGCGGTAATGTTTACAAATCATATATCTGATAAGGGACTTGTATCCAGAATACATAAACAACTCTTGCAACTTGATAATAAAGGGACAAATAATCAATAAAAAATGGACAAAGGATCTAAATAGACATTTCTCCAAAGAATACACACAAATGGTCAATAATCACAAGGAAAGAGGTTCAACATTATTAGTTGTTACAGAAATGCAAAATGAAACCACAATGAGATTCCACTTCACACCCAGTAGGATTGTTATAATCAGAAAAACAATAATAAGTGTCAGTAAGGATGTCGAGAAATCGGAACCCTTATATGCTGCTGGTAGGAATGTAAAATTATACAGCCACTTCAAAAAATAGTTTGGCAGTTCCTCAAAAAGTTAACCATAGAATTTCTATCTCACCCAGCAATTCCACTCTTAGGTAGATACCAAAGAGAAATGAAAACATACTGTACACGAATTGTCACAATAGCGTTATTCATAATAGCCAAAAGTGGAAACACTCAAATATCCATCAACTGATGAACAGATACATACAAGGTGCTATATCCATACAACTGAATATTATTCAGCAATAAAAAGAAACAAAGTAGCAGAACTTACTATGACCTTGAAAATATTATCCTGAGTGAAAGAAATCAAACACAAAAGATGATATATTGTATGATTCCATTTGTATGAAATGTCCAGAATAGGCAAATCTATAAAAACAGAAAACAGATTAATGGTTGCCTAAACTGGGGGGTGGGATATGTGCGAGAGTTACTGTTAACGGGTAAGGGATTTCGATTGTGTTGATGGTTGCATGTATCCGTGAATACACTAAAATCAATGAACTTCACACTTTAAATGGGTGAATTTTATGGTATGTGGATTATATCACAACCAAATTGTTTTTTCAAAAGGAACAGTAAGAACCCCGTGGTGAGGTTCCAATTCTGCAGCAGCAGGAGTGCTGGCCGCAGCTTCCAGGCATGTACCTAACACTCTGAGGGATGGGAACCCCCCTCTCTGCCCACAGGAGCTACAGTCTCAAGGGTTTGGAGCAAAGCCTCATTGCTTCTTTTTCTCTCTCTGTCCTCCCCCCCACGCGGCCCCTTACACAGATGAAGCTATGGGGAGCACGAGAAAGTGCGGGGACGCTAAAGCTCTGGCTCTCGATCAGAGCACACTGAAAGGAGCCAAAAGCCAGAAAAACGGTGATGAGAAGAAGCCAAGAAAGTGATCCCATAAAGCTAACCTCTGAGCTGTGCATTCATGGATCTAACCCTAAACAGGGCACCAAAGGCTTTCGTAACAGAATCACAGGACTAACCATCGCCAGGTCGCAGACTCACCACTGAGTGGTCCGTAAGCTGGAAAGACCTAAATAACATTGTAAAGGCTCTGAAAACAGACTTGAGATTGGAACCACATCCCAAGAAGGGTCAGAACTTGAAGGCTAAACCTAACTAGGTCAACTGCATGATAAATAAATAAACAAACAAAGACCCTGACTCTTGTAACATAATATTCAAAATGTCTAGGATTCAATCCAAATTACTTGGTATGCGAACAACCAGGAAAACCTCAACTTGCAAAGGAAGAGACAAACAACATATGCCACCCTGAAATGACAAAACTGTTGGCACTGCCAGACAAAAGCAGCTATTACAAACATGCTCCAAGAAGGACACACGTGGAAAGATAGAAAATCTCAACAAGGAAATAGGATATAAAGAAGAATCAAATGGAATTTTTTGAGATGAAAAATACAATAACTAACATTAAAAAAAATATTCTTTGGATGGGTTAAATGGCAGAATGGAGATGGCAAAGGAAAGAGGTACTGACCTTGAAGAGAGAGCAGTGGAAATCATCTAATTTGAACATCTGAGAGAAAAAAAGATTGAAAAAAATTACAAGGGACTCAAGAACCTGAGGGGAAGGAAATTTCAAAAGGCTGAACGTTTGTGTCATCAAAATCCTGAGGAGCAAGAGTCTGGTGCAGAAAAGAATATCTGAAATAATGGTGGCTGAAATCTTCCCAAATTTAGTGAAAGACAAATTTATAGATTCAAGAAACTCAGGGAACCCCAAACAAAATAAAATCAAAGAAACCAGTCCCAGACAAATCATAATCACACAGCTGAAAACCAAAGATACGGTTTTTGACAAAAAGCTTGAAAGCAGCCAAGAAAAAATGCTGCGTTATAAACAGGGAAGAATCATTTGAATGACTGTAGATTTCTCATCAGCAACCACAGAGACACCACAATTTGAAAGGGAGGAAAGAAAAGAACTGTTAACCCAGAATCTATATTCAGTATAAATAATCTTCAAGAATGAAGAGGAAATACAGATATTCTCAGATGAAGGAAAATTAAGATAATTAGTTACTGGAACTGCTCTGAAAGAAATGCTAAAGGAAGCTTCTCAGACAGGAGGAAGATGTTATGGGAGGAAAACTTGAAACTTCAGGAATGAAAAGCAACAGAAATGGTACATATGTGGGTAATATAATAGCTTCTTCTCAAAATTTCTACAAAATATCTATGATTGGAAGTAAGAGTGATAGCATGTCTGGTGGGACTTTCCGTGTCTGTAGACGTAATAAGACATAGGACATCCGTATTACATAAAGGGAGTAAAGGGACCCACATGGTGATAAGGTTTCTACATTCCGCCTTACGTGGTACAATAGTAATTTTACACAGACTGTGGAAAAATAAATATGAATACTGTAATCTCCAGAACAATCATTTAAAATTATAGAGACAGAATATTAAAATAAGCAAATACTAAATATTTAGTATACTAAATATTTAGTATACTAAATATTAAATAGTATACTATTTAGTATACTAAATAGTTAGTAATAAATACTAAAAAAAAAAAATCAAGTATCCCAAAGGGAGATAGGAAAGATGGAAAAAAAGGAAAGAACAAAGAATAAACAAATAATAAAATTGTCTACCTAAGTCCAAACAGATCAATAATTCTATTAAATGTAAATGGTTGAAATATATCAATTAAAAGACACAGACTATTGGAATGGATTTAAAAAATGAGACCCAACAATATGCTCTCTACATAAAAGCCATCTTAAGTATAATGATACAGGTATGTCAAAAGTAAAGGATGGGCAAAGAGATACCATGAACACATTAATGGAAAGAAGGCTGGAGTAGTTATATTAATACCAGATATGCTGACCTCAGACACAGTAGACTTCACAGCAAGGGAAACTGCTAGGGATAAAGAGATTTAATAGGTAATGATAAAAGGTTCAATTCACCAAGCAGACATAATAATCTCAAACATGTATGCATCTAACAACAGAGTTTTAAAATACATGAAGCAAAAACATACTTGGAATATAGTTTGGAAGTTTCTAATAAAATTAAACATATATTAATATTTACACATGACCCAGCAATCTCATTCCTAGGTATTTATTCTACAGAAATGAAAATTTAGCTTTCTGAAAACCTGTACACGAATGTCAATAGCTACTTCATTTATGACAGCCCCAAACTCGAACCTCCCAAATGTCCTTTAAAGTGTGAATGAATAAGCAAACTGTGGTATATCCATACAGTGGCACACTATTCAGCAATGAAAGGAAATGAACTATTGTTTCACGCAACAAGAATAAATCTCAAATGTGTTATGCTGAGTGAAAAAGTTAATCCCAATATATTACATAGCATATGATCCCATTTATATGACACTCTGAATAAAGCAAACCTATAGGGACAGAGAACAGAAGAACAAACTAAACACAAAAGCAGAACAATGGAAACAATGAAAACCACAAATCAATGAAACAAAAAATAGAAAAATAACATATCAAAAGTTAATTTCTTGAAAATATGAACAAAATTGACAGACCATTAGTCAGATTACCAATAATTCAAGAGAGGACATAAATCAGAAAAATCATAAGTGAAAGAGGGAATATCACTACCAAATCCACAGATACTAAAAGTATTAATTATATGGGAATATTATGAACAACTTTATGCAAAAAAGTCAGACTCCTCACATGAAATGTACAAATTCTTAGAAATACACAAATTACCAAAGATTATATGAGAAGAAAATAGAAAATCTGAGATCAATAACAAGCAAAGGAATGAAATTGGTAATAAAAATTCTTTCCAAAAGTAAAGCCCAATTTGAAATGGTGCCCTCTGCCAGCATTTGAAGAAAATATGACACTAATCCTTCATAAAATATAGGAGGAAGGAATACTGCTCAACTCATCCTATGAAGTTAGTATTACTTTGATATCAAAACCAGATAAAGACATCACAAGAAAAGAAACTACAGGCCAATATCCTTCATGAACACAGCATAAAAAGTTTTAACAAGATGTGAGCAAGCCAAATTCAAGAACGTATTAAAAAAATTATATCCTGTGACCAATTTGGATTTATTTCAGTAATGTACAGTTGGTTTAACATTGGAAAATAAATTATATGATATAGCATATTAATATAATAAATAAGAAATAACATTATCAATAGATGCAGAAAATGCTGGAAAAGCATTTGAAAAAATCCAACAACATGATAAAAATTCTTAACAGACTAAGCATATAAGGGGACTTCCTCAACCTGATAGAAGGGATCTTTGAAAACTCTACGACCAGCATCACGCTTAGTGGTGACGGTGTGCATGCTCTGTACCTATGATCAAGAGCAAGGCAAAGGTGCTGTGGTCAACATCATACTGGAGGCTCTAGCCAATGAAATAAGAATGGTAGCAACAACAAATTAGAGGTATCCACAATGGAAAGAAGTAAATCCAAACTGACTTTATTCACAGATGACATGAATTTATATGTAGAAAATTCCAAGAAATCTATAAAAAATTACTAGAACTAAAACATGAGTTTAATGAGTCCACAGAAGAGTAGGTGCTGAAGGAGGAGTGAGACATTTCTGGTGATCTGGTAATGTTCTGTTTCTTTTTCTGGGCACTGGTTTACTCAACTGCCTATTTATCAGCTCCATTTAGATGTCTAACAGGCATCTCGAACTTATTATGCCAAAAAGAATGATTGATTTTACTCCTAAATCCACAGCCAACGTCAACTTGCCATGGACCACCTCCCTTCCCACCAAATGGCATCAATATTCACATGACTGCTCAGGCCAAACACTTGCAATTATCTTTCTTGCCCTTCTACCACAAATGCACTTTCACCAGTGACACCAGGAGGTTGTATCTTCAAACATATCATGAATCCATCTGCGTTACACCACTTTTCTTCAATCCACTATCGTCTCTTACTTGAATGATGCAAGAGCCTCCACAAAGAACTTCTAAAATGGTTAACTGTACTCTTGCCCCCATCCCCACTTACCCAAGCCCCCTTGCTTAAAATAACCAATACCATCAAAATATTCCAAGTCCAAATCCAAAGTCATTGGCATGGCTTTGAAACTCCTACACTAGAAACCTCTCTCCAACTTCCTCTTAAGCCTCTCCCAGAGGCCACTTCAGCCTTTTGTTTGGTCCTAGAACCCCCACGTGTTCATACATGCTCTCCTGCCTGGACTTACATTTATTCTCCACAACAGCACTTTTTTCATGACCTTCTCACTTTCCACAAGCTTTAATATAAAACATTTTTAGAGTGTCGATTTATTTACTTGTATACTGTCTATCTTCCCCTGCCAGACTAAGATTGCAGAGGGGCAGTGCTATGCCTTTTTCATTCACACCTATGTACCTGGCATCTGCATAATGTCTGGCCAATAGTTGGTGGTTTTTATATGCAAATGTACAGTAAGTAAAGGAATAAAACGATAAATTCATGAGTTGTGGGGCATACACAGAAATTGATGATTCTTCATGCACTGCATATACCAGGGTTTCCCAAACTTTGCTGCACAGGAGAATCACTTAGGTAGTTTATAAAATCCAAATATACAGATTAAATCTTATACCTATTAAATCAGAGTGGCTGGGGATGAGGGCCATACATTAGTACTTTTAAAAGTCCCCCAGGTGATTCCAATGTGTGGCAAAGTTAGGGAACCACTGACATATACTCTTTGAAAAAAAATCATATAATAATGAACTTTTCAAGAAAAGAAAAATATATACCTTGCATTTACACCACACATGTATGAAGTTCAAATGGCCCCTGCAATATACTTTATAAGCCCAAACACATCAAGATGTGCTGTTAAAGTCCAACTGTGGTTAATATGGACAACCACTTTTATTTGCCAATTTGTAATGTACTTAAGAAGTTTCTCTATAATGTCAAGTAATGTTACATAAACACTTGTTTCAATAATAACAATGTGGAAAGTGGTGTTTTCAATTTTCAATTTTTAGCTGATTTTATTACTATCAATATTATCTGGCTAATATAAATATATATATATAGCCTATCTATATAACTATATAGATGAATTCCACAAACATTTAGTGAACAAATATTATTCAGCAGGTACTTGGTTCAATGTTATATTAATACAATGAAGGAAATGGAAGATGGGATGTTGTTTATGTAAGACATTTCCACGTTGACAGCTGGCTAAGATGAGTGATACCTTTGACAGATTTAGTGTCTGGTGAAGCAACATTTTCCAGACCCAATCCAGTTGTCTCAGTCTGTTTGGGCTGCTATAACAAAAATGCCATCAACTAGGTGGCTTAAAAAAACAGACCATTCTCACAGTTCTGGAAGCTGGAAGTCCAACATCAAGGCACCTGCATATTCCATGTCTGATGAGGGTCAGCTTCCTGGGTTGCAGACAGTGCCTTCTCCCTGCATCCTCACCTGGCAGAAGGGCAAGGGAGCCTCTGGAGTCTCTTTTCTAGGGGCACTAATCCTGTTCATGAGGGCTCCACCCCCATGACCTAATCACCCCCCAAAGGCCCCACCTCCTAATACCATCGCCTTGAGGGTTAGGATTTTAACATAATGAATTTTGGGGGATACAAACATCCAATCCATACACTAGTTCAATCCCAGGTTCCACGATTAACCATTTGTATAAACTCAGATGGCTTTGTTAATGTTTGTATTTCAGTTGTTCATCTGAAATACGAGAATAACAAAATAGATGCTGGAGGTTTTGGAAGGTTTAAATCATATGTAATATACAAACACGTGGTTTCCAATCAATCAACAGACATTCATGTAAGTTAACTTTCCCGCTTCCCACAACATATTTATGTGCC
Organism: Avahi laniger; assembly: GCA_963575035.1. NCBI lineage: Eukaryota > Metazoa > Chordata > Mammalia > Primates > Indriidae > Avahi > Avahi laniger. The sequence goes on along the minus strand of CAUYSK010032498.1, from coordinate 19,822 downwards.
ACACAAACCTGGAATAAGGTGGTGGGAGGTTGGGAGAGGCAGTTTATAATCAAATCAGAATCTGTTGACCGGCGCCTTTAAAATCAACAACAAAAGAACGGATCATCAGCAATTGCACTATTTAATGGTCAAGAAGAAAACTTCCTATGAGCCTTATTGAAATGAAGCTAATAGCACGATGGGCACAAAGATAAAAACCAGGCAATCTGAAGATGAACCAAGAGCAGCCACACAGCCATTCTTAACGAGAGAGGAGTATGAGAGGCTTCTTTTCTTCCCCCAGTAAAGCCAGTGGTGCTCCACAGAAACGAATTCTGGAGCTAAACGTTGCTCAGTGTTTTTTTGGGCCACACAAAAAAACTACGGGTCAGCAGCAAGTTCAGATGAACAAGGTGCTCTCTGCAGCCCGGGAACAGGCTGAAGTAGGCTGCCCACTGCCAGGTGGGTCCCAGCCAGTCCAGGGACACCTCTGTAACCAACCCTGCGATTACCCCATGCCTTGCACCTAGGAGCCTCCATTCCGGCCTTTTATGACTGCTTTTAGACTTCTTTTATCACCAAGAGCTTCCAACACCTTGGAAAATACTGTCCTCTGAGGAGGAGAAAAATGGAGTTAAGAAAGACCAGCCCAGAAGAAAAGCGAATGGCTATTTGCGTGAGATGAAACGTTTTGGCTTGAACCTGCCACTCTGAAATAAAGATCCGGCACATCTACCTGTGAGGATAAGTTAGTATCAGGCACATAAAAGCAAGCAGGTATATCTCCAGAGGGCGGAATCTCAAACACTCACCACAAGCTGCTGATTGCGGCAAAGTCAGCGTCCATGTGGCATCTAGAGATTATTCAGCACACTTTTTCATGAGGCTTTGACAGTGATCCTAATTGTGTAGGAGACTCTGTCAGCCCCGTTCATTTCCTCTCAATTTGGGAAAGGAAGAGACATTTGTACTGAAACAGCAAAAACTTGTAACAGTCTTCTTCCAAAATTGAAAGTCAACTCACCAGGAGGATACACAGACCACCCAAAGAAGATCCTAAAGCCTCTTTGTGGGAGCCAAACCATTTCATCAGGCAAGGAGGGCCTGGTGCCTTCTCAGTGGGACAGTTTTGATTGGAAAGAGAGTAAAAAATGGTGATACTATGAGAAAGAGAGACACAACATCATGCCCAAACACAAGTCTCCTCTCTCCTGTCCTACACAGTATGCTCTCACACACACACTCACACACACACTCCTCACCTCTCTCAGCATTTAGCCATTCCAATGTTCTAGAGAGTTTGACTGCACTAACCATCATCTTTATTCGCTTTCTTGAAAATGCCAACATGTATGGACCTATGTACATTTTTAAGACCAAAGAGTGGATTCACTTAAAATAACAAAAGCAGCATATTTGTTCATTCAACAAATAATCACATCACGTTTTTGTTTTTTGTCTTTTTCCCAAAGACAGGGTCTCACTCTGTTGCTCAGGCTGGAATACAGTGGCATCATCATAGCTCATTGCAGCCTTGAACTTCTGGGCTAGGAGATCCTCCTGCCTCAGCTTCCTAGGTACCTTAGGTGTACAGGAGGCACCACCATGCGCGGACGCAGGTTCTTTTAGGTGCTCAAGCACACATCAGTGGATAAACAAAAATCCCTGTCCTGGTGAATTTTACATTCAAATAGGCAAGAAAAGAGAAAGAGCACACCAAGTGGCAGAAAAATAAGTGAAGTAAACAATAGGTTATGAGTCTGTGCGTGGCGTGACTATAACAGACAATCTGGCTTGCTGGGGGTGGGGTGAGGAGAGTGGGTTGTAAAATTAAAGAGCCTCACGAAGAAGATGACATTTGTGCAAAAGCCTGATGAAGGTCAGCTGTGTTGGCATACAGAAGGAAAACATTCTTTGAAGACTGATTTTTCTAAGCAACAAAATGTGATTTTTTTTTCCCCACAGCAGATACCACTCTTAATTCAGTCCCACTGAATGAATGGGGCTGTGGTTCCGGGGACAAGACTGGCTCACGGATGCCTGAAAGAATGAAGAGAAGTGGGCGAGGCAGCAGGAACGAGAAGGAGAAGAATGAAAGAGAAAGAGAAGAACGTGAGCGTATCCCTGGGGAGGCAGACTCTGAACTGGCTGCCCCTGGGCCTGGACAAAAGTCAAACCACTCAGGGGAGTGCCTTGATTTCCCCATATAGTTGCTTGGTTTCCAGCGGCGGTGCATTAAAAGCTTCATTTCAGCCCAGAAGTCACATAATTAATAAGTGAGGTGTAATCAACCAACACATGAAACACAGAAGAACATTTCCAGGGAAGGACGCAGGGAGGAGCGTATAAGGAGAGGGCGCTGTTGATATGCACGGACGTGCTGGGCTGAGCTTCGGGAAGGGGTGGAGGCGTGTGCTTTCCGGGCCTCTGACAGCTGCTCCAGCCAGGTCCCCTTAGCATGCCGGCCTGCACCGCTCCCAGCAGGGCCTGGCACACCACCTGGCTGTGGCTTAAGCTTATTCCACACAATACTACTAGTGTGTGACTTCCAGATAGTGACACACCTATTTCCACAACACTCGGGCTTTACAGAAATGTTTCAAAAAGGCCAACAAGCCCATGGTGTGACTTTTTGTTTAGTTCTGCTGGCTTGGAGTATCTCTTGTGCAGTGGCTGTCAGAATCTGTGGGGGGAGCAAGGGCGAGGGGCAAGGACTGCCTGCCAGCCTGTGGTGTGTCTGAAGACCCCGACAGTGGGCAGCCCCTCTCACCACCTTCTCCTTTCTCAGGGGTCTCTAGAGCCACCTGGTGAGAAGTGGCAGCCACTCTGCCCTAAGGAGGTTCACCTTTCCTTTCCTTGAGTTCAGATTTACTATGGTCAGATTTACACGTGAGGACAGTGGCTTCCCACTGTATCAGTGGAAACCTGCTTTGCTCTCCTAAAGCTACAACCAAATTAAAGCCAAATGACCAAAAAACTTAGGAACGCCAAGGAAAAACAATGTATCCCTTGTGTAGCAACAGCTCTGCAATGCACCCTGACTGCCAGGGTCTGAAGGAACTGGAGCATCCTTACACCTTCTGGGGGTTGCATGAGCAGAACTGTTGACATCAGTTTGCCCCTAAAACTGGTCATTTAACTTTCTAGTAAATCAAACTGTGCTTTAAAAGCATACTCAGGAAGCTTGCTAGTGAACAGGTTCCTGTCATTCCTCCTTTTGTGAAATGGAGCATCTTGTTATTAATATAAAGTCATCTGACCCCTGTCTCGGTCTGTTCAGGCTGCTATAACAGAATAGCATAGATTGCGTGGCTTATAAACAGCAGAAGTTTATTTCTCACAGTTCTGGATGATGGAAGTCCAAGATTAAGGCACTGGTGGACTTCACGTCTGGCAACGGCTTGCTTCGTGGTTCATAGACGGTACCTTCTCCCAACGTCCTCACATGGCAGAAGGGGCGAGGGGTCTCTCTCAGGTCTCTTTCATAAGGGCACTAATCCCATCCATGAGGGTTCCTCCCTCATGTCCTAATCACCTCCCAAAGGGCCTATTACCTAATACTATCACCTAGGGGTTAGGCTTCAACATATGGATTTGGGGGCAGTACATATTCTGTCCATAGCACCCCCCAACGGCTGGTACATCCATGGGTTCGAGGTCATCCAAAAAGTCAATGCTGAACCATAATTAAATACAATCCTTGCCTAGTGGGCTATCCAGACATATGTGGACCCTAGAGGGACTATGGGGTTTCCAGGATCTTGGGTCAGGGTGGGCAAGTGATGGAGGGAGGTCCTCCCCAGTCTCCCTCCATGAAGGAGGCTGGGCTGGGGGGACCAGCATGAGGCAGGCACCATGTGTTCAGCGCCGCGCCAGAGGTTGGGGTGCTGGTGCTGATGCAGACTCTCTGCCCTCAGGCTGGGGTTTCGTGGGATGCCCGCTGAGGAAACCTCACAGCAGCCTCTGGAGTAGGTGGGTGGGTGGATTCTTCCTAAAGGAGGCTAAGCAGACCAGGAACTCTGGCAGCTGTGGGCAAAGAGCCAGAAGGCAGGAGCCCAGTGAGAGGATGGCCGCAGAGTCAGAGCAAAGAAGCTGAGCGGTTCTAGCACTTGCAAAACCTAAGGTGGCAGCAGAGGGCGGTGAGAGCGGACTCCAGCGCAGGGAGGAGAAGCAGACAGGAATGACGGGCCCACTGGGAGGAAAGGGAACAGTCCTTAGACACAGGGTTGCTGGTGGCCGGCCACGTGTGGGACAGTGGGATCTGGGGCTGTCAGTGTCGGCAAGAGGCCTGGGCTGAGGGATAGATCTGCCTGAGTCACTAGCAGCCCGGGAATGGCAGAATGTGCAGAGACTAAGAGCACAAGGAGGGGAGAAAGGGTGAAGGGAGGCCAGTCACTTTGTAGGGATTATATTCACAGACACACTGGTGAGGAGAAATGTGCCATGGGGCAGGGGGTGGGGGGGGAGCGCTAGAAGATCCGGATCCCTGAAAGTGATGGGAAGGACTGGGAATACTAAATTCACTCACTGCAAATTATATTTCCCAAAGAAAGGAAGATGGGAAAAATTTTCCACCTACCTAACAAAATAAGCACACATTCACACCATCTAGCTGAAGGATGCGCATGAACCTCAGACAGCACACGTGCTGCCAAGGAGCAGGGTCCCAGCCACCGGAGGCAGCCCTCACACCTGGTCTGCCCACCTGACGCCTCGGGCGCTGGTCTTTACACTAAAGAGTGTTCCCGTGGATCAGCGGAGCATCTGACTATCGGAGGGCGTGAGGGAAAGATGAAATAAGTTCTTTGAAAAAATAAAGAATATACATGTATACATATTACACACACGCACACAAATGTGGGGGGGATTCCCTTCTTTCTCTGCTCTTCCTCTTCCCATCTCCATGTCCACTATTGAGAATAACATCTTCACTATTCAGTTTAATGATTCAAACATGATCAATGGAATGTAGATCAATGTGGGCATGAATTTTTTGGGTAAAAATGCAATAATTCAGCACTGTGAAAGAAAACCTACTCAGACATGGATGCTTGAAGGAACAGCTACATCTTGAATGGATAAACTCTACTTGGTGAAAATAAAGTTATTTTAGGAATTTTTAATACATCTAAACACTCCACTTCCACAGATGAGTTTGGGTCATTTTTTACAAGATTTCTTTCCTTTTGCAGCTCTCTTCCCGAATCCTTGCCAAAGGTTAAGATTGTACTTTCCTAACCCAGGTGCACTCTCTAACCCAAAGGCCAAGTGTACCTCCTGGGGTCTCCATGCGCTTTGTGGCACTATCAGCCCCCAAAAATCATTGGCCCAAAACTCTGAAATCCAACTCCCTTCAGAACTCGTCATGCTGGCCACTAATGCAATCTGAAAAGTATGCTTCACTGACTCAAACTCTCCCTGGAAGGCAGCCAGGCCACATGTGCTTTTTATCCATGTTCTTAGAAGCTGTATGAGAAACCTCTGCTTTTCATAAGGCCGACCTGTTATATTAGAACTATCTCACTGGCAAATCAGTTCATATAAATAGCATTTGCTTTACAAGAAAAAAATGCACTGTTGCTGTGTACAAGATAGTTTACGGTAAAGAAGCAGGTAGAAGAAGAAATCGTCTTTTCTTGGCCTCTCTATATACTGAAAACAGAAGTCTGCTTGAGTCTGAGAGCCCAGGAAAGGACCTCAATGTATTGTTACACCTTTGAAAGCACAGCTTTGGGCTCCTGGTGAAACTTCCTGAACATCAGCCCAAGTTGTCACTGTCAAGCTCTGGCCACGAGAGTCCTCTTCCTGGGCCACTCTGGAGGCTGCGGAGAGGGTAGGAGGGAAATGGAGATGCGTGGAGAGGGCTACAATGCAGAGACACCAAGGAGGGGCCTAAACACCCTAAGGTGGGGGTCTGGGGTTCATGTTCTCCAAGGTTCCTGCTGATCTTGACCGGTGATTTGGAATTGTACACACTGATTGCTTCTGGTAAGGGCCTTTGAAATCTTCTTAGTGAGCAACAGAAGTCTCCAGAAGCCAGCCCAGGACACAGCAGCACATATCTGGGATCTGCTCCCTCCTCAGAGGGAGCCTGTCATCCCCAAGCAGAGCAGAGAGTGCCCGGAGTGATTAAACAACGAGGACAGCAGAAGCAGACGGGCCGAGACAGCTGCAATTACACTACTCTTCCTGCAGTATCTGCCCCTCCGGTTTATGGAATCACTTACCAATAAGGCAACCACGATCAATTTCACACACCCCAAGAGATTTCCGTACTGTTTTCTTCACTTCTAATAACATACACAATAAGCACGTAACATTCAAACTAGCTCCTATTTAATACATATGTGTATGTGTGTGTATGTGTATGTATACACACATACGCTTTTAAAACCGTATGTGTGTGAAATATTGAGAAATAGTTACTTGTCTTTTGGAAATCAAGAGGGGAAAATAAACCACACTCTGGACTAAATTCTTGGTTTACACTAAAAACTAAAAGAACGCCAAATCAAGCCTCGCTTACAGGCAGGCACTCCAGTACTTAGAGGCGGGAGGCAGCAGCAGCTGTGTGAAGGTGACTACCTGAGCCCAGGTCTGCTGACCAGAGCCCCAGCCCCCGGTGGTCCTGGAAGACACCGCGGCCAGGAAAGGGACTGATAAGGGATTTCTCACAGAAAGTCCTCCACTGAAGTGCAGCCTGTGGGGAGAAAAGACGAGCTAAAAAGAATTAATGAAAGGGGTCTGCTTTACTACAAAAGTCAGCAAGAGCTTCTCAAACTGCCTTCCATATTGGAGAAAGGGCAAGGGAGCCTCTGAGCCTTCCGTCAAGTTCATCTGCCAAGTACATCTCTACAGAAAGGAGGGGCTGGCATTAGACCTGACGGCTGGAAATGCTAGCCACTGCCATTCAATTCCGGCATTCCCACGTTCTAAAAAGTCAACAGCTTCTGCAAACTTATAATAGAGGAAAGAATGTGGTGACTCTAGACGCACATATTCGGGATCTACTTAGCAGTTGTATTTTTCATGGTAAATTTAAAAAGTGGGTTATACATCAGCCTCTTGTTTGGTTGGTTAAACTTAGTAAGACCCCTTGTGGCAAAGTGTATTTTCTAACGAGGGTCACTGCAGTGTCTCCCATGCTGTTTTGTTTTCTCTTCTGCACTATGACACAGGGTTGCTGGACAGTGGGATCTAGGGCTGTCAGTGTCAGAAAGAGGCCTGGGATGACGGATAGATCTGCCTGAGTCACTAGCACCATGGGAATGGCAGAATGTGCAGAGATTAAGAGCACATGGAGGGGGGAAAGGGAGGGGTCTGTGACCCATCCCCTTGATTTTAGGTGGGCTCATGACTGCTAGGAGAAATAGAATACACTAGAAGGGATGCGATCCTACTGCAAGGATAGGTCATGGTGGGTGATGCACCCTCGTTCACTGGAACACATAAGCCTGGAATCCTGGGACTCCATCTAAGAATGCCCCTTGGGCAGCCATACTGTGAGGAAGCCAAGCCACAGGAGAAGCCACACGTAGGTGCTCTGGTTGGTAGTACCAGGCTTTGAGTCACCCGAACCCAGGCCCAGAATGAGCCTTTGAGTGATTCTAGCCCCAGATGGCACCCCGGATATCAGGGAGCAAAGATGAGCCATGCCCATTATGTGTATCTGAATCCAGGAAGTTTAATGAAAAGGTTGTTTTAACCATTAAGTTTTGCAATCTCACTCATGCAAACATATTACATGATTACACCAATATGTTAATATACATCTTCACAGGTAACGCACACCCAGGTCTATCCTGGCTCACCTCGCACCTCCCCTTAAATCCTGACAGTCACACTTGTTCTGGCTGCTCACTTGCCACCCAGTGTCCCCTACTTCCTGGACCCAACATAGTGCTTGCATCCTCGGGGACACCGTCTCTGTTCCAGCCACACTAGGCCACTCACCTCACCTACTACTTATTTGTTTAAACATTATCCTGTTGAGGGGCATTTGCCCTGCTTCTAAGGATTTATGACTGATTTAAAATGATAATGGATAAACGTGCTCACATATAAATCTATATCCTATTTTGAGCCTTTCCTTTGGCAAGATTCTTTTAAGTGCAAATGTGAGACACTGAGCATCAGTTTTAAGGATCCTGGTGATATTGCCAAGTGGTTTTCCTGAAACCAATTGCCAGTGAATTTGAATGCAGTTTTAAGCTTTATTCGTTATTTTAATTTTTCTTTTGTGAACTGTTTGTCCCAGTCTTTTGGCCACTTAAGAGTATGGATTTTTTCTTACGGACTGGATAGGTGCTCTTTAGGGATGCTGCGGACATGCCGTACAGTGACGGAGCCCCATCCCCACTGCTATGAACGGGCAGATGCTGGTGGCTCAGACTCACACCACAGGGGGGACTGGCGGGGCTGGTGATAATGCAAAGGGCCCTGGTTCTGAGGGAGGTGACCAGGGTGATGCAATACAGCAGTCTGCAGGGGGCGCACAGGAGCACATGGGAGAAGCAGATCACTGTTGCTGAACTGAGACCCAAAGGAACATCAGGGGAAGAACATAACCAGTCCTGGAAGCCTAGGCGTCAATGTGCTTGGACCTGAGGCACAAAGTGAGGTCAGAATGTTAGGGACAAGCCAAATCAGAGAGAGTTCTGTGGCCACAGGCAGATTCTGGGGTTCACAGGAAGGGCGGTGGGAAGGTGCCTGTTGAGGGTGGTCAGCAGAGAAGGCCTGACCCAGGGGGCGACGTGGGCACTGGGCTGGAGTGGATGCAGCCGGGCCAGGTGGAAGGCGATGGCCACAGTTCTGTGCAGAGACCCTGGGACCTGGGGGAGGCAGTAGCGGATCCGCAGTCACGACAGAAAGAAGATAACTTTGGAAATAACTTCTCATGACTTCATGACTGGCTGTGAAGGGAGAATAAGATGTCAAACATGACTCCGAAATTTCTGAACATCTCGGTATTGACGAAGCCACTCTGGAAATGGAAAGCCTGATAGCTGACAGGCAGGGTCAGAGCCCCTTTGGAGACACCACACGAGCAACTGGTAGACTGCACATGAGTCAGAAGAAAGTTCTGAGCTAGAGGTATGACTTTAGGAACTTGTACAAAACTGGTACTTAAAGCCGTGGGACTTGGGATCACTCAAAAAGAGCTGAGTTAAAAGAGAATAGGGCTGATCCTTCAAGAACTGCAGCACTAAAGGTCAGGCAGAGAAGGAAATACCGAGAACTAGCAAGGGAGATGGGAAAGGAGCAGCCACTGAGCTGGAAAGAAACCAAAAAGCTGTGGTGTCTGGAAACCAAGGGAGAAGAATACTTAATGAAGATCAGGAAAGCAAAAAAAAAGGCAGAATTTCCCAGCTGCCAGAAACCAGAGGAAACGGAAAAGTGGAGCTTAACACCGACACATGCTGCTGGGGGAGCCTGGAGCGGACAATTTCCCCCCTGCTCCAACCTAGGGGTCTGGACATCAATGCCACACAAGTATTCCAAAGCAGAGGTTCCATGAGGTCAAGACTATCTTCGTGATCATTCTGAGATGAGATCTGCCTTTTCACCACACTCTGACGGTTCCAAAGCAACGGTGGGTGAAACAGCTAGCGCCTTCGCACAAATCGAGGCAGCAGCACCAAACTATGCCAGTAGTCTTCACGTTCTTCACCATCACTTAGTGACCAAGCCAAACACCAAACACAAAACGATTTAACTTAAGAATGTCCTCGAGGAAGCGGTGAGAATTACTAATTGTATTAACGAGCAACCCCTGAGTACAAGTGTTTCTGAAGTTCTGAGTACTCTGCGTTGTGCCCACAGGGTCCTGAGAAAACGTGCCCCTGTGACAGCCCGAGCTGCACCCTGAACTAGCTGCATCCCCCCTGAAACAACATTTTCACTTGAACCAACAACTGACAAACTATGGTTGTTCAGATGTAGGTATGTGGCAGGTATTCTCTTAAAAATGAATAGAGTGAGACTGTCACTTCAAAGAGAACCCCGATAGTATTTTATTGCGGATGATAAAATTTGAGCTTTCCAGTGAAAATTTCTGTATCCACTGCTGTGAGCTGACTGCTCCCAGTACTTAAAGACTTTACAGTGAATGTAGACCCTTCTGCTGAGTGTTTCCTTGCGGAGTCACAGAACGCGGGCTGGGTAAGTGGGAATTAAGGCAGGGTCAACTCAGAAGGGGGTGACGCTGTCCGCCTGGGCTCATCTCCTAAGTGTGGGCATGTAGACACCATGAATGTAGGAAGCATCTAAACCCTGCAAGTATGCACTGAGACATTTTCTCGGCTCATCCTTTTAGAACATTTAAGTAAGCTTTTGGTGCATTTTAAAAAAAAATTAATAAATTCTAATCTATAGATATTTTCATTTGAAATATCTCTCATACTTTTCTGTTTAGAAACTGTTTCCCTCACTCCAAGATTGTACTAGATTATATTTCTTTTTTGGATGAAAGAGAATAAAGGTTGAGTGGCATTTCCAGACCTGGCCACTGAAGCACCCCACACACCTTCCTCCACGTCCTTCTCCTACAGTGCAAGGGCCACACGGCTCTCCCCAGCCACCTTGGAAGTCACCAGTGGAGATGGTGGCGCCCCCAAAAGCTTGGCACCCTACAAAATCCTGCCCCTAGCTGGAGCCTCCACTCCAGCCAGTGCCACAGGCATGTTACTTGGGTCTGTCTGCAAAGCAGTGTGAACCTGTCCCATTTAACACATTGACTGCCATGTGAGTTGTATTTAACTCAGGCTAGTTTTGACCCCAGGGCCGCGTGAAGCAAAACCCTGCAGTTGGTTTGTGAAAAATCTTACTTGCTGATGTTCTTATTATTACAATTAATATTGACAATTTAATTGTAAATACACAGATTGCATTGTATATAACTCATGCACAGAAAATAATAAAAATAACAAATTAGAAATAATTCTTTTATTTTAATAATACACTGTGGCCCCAGGGACAAAAATTTTTTTTTCTAGTGTGGCAATCGATGTGTTAAGCCATGGATTAGTCGTGGGACTCTGGACAAATGAAATACTTGTACTGTGCCTCAGTTTCCTCATCTATAAAATGAAAGTAGCTAGCACCTTCCTAATAAAGTTGGTCAGAGGATTAAATGATACAAAGTACACGAAGCAGGGCTGGTGTTGTGGTTTGAGAGTCCACTCCAAATCCATGTTGAAACTCGCTCCCCACTGCGGCAGTGTTGAGAGGCAGGGCCTTTAAGAAATGATTGGGTCACGCAGGCTCTGCCCTCACAAATGGATGAATCCACTCATGGATTAATGAGTTAATGGATTAATGGCTGTCATGGGAGGCAGTGGCTTTATAAGAAGAAGAAGAGACCTGAGCCATGTGCTGCCCTGCGCCCCCTCAGAATTCTTCAGAGCTCTCACCAGATGTGCCCCTCGACCTTGGACTTCTCAGAATCTGTAATTGTAAGAAATAAATTCTCTTCTTTATAAATTACCCAGTGTCAGGTATTCTGTTATAAGCAACAGAAAACAGACTAATACAGCGGCTGGGCCATAAAATAAGCACTAAATATTAGCTACTATTGTTATTTATAACAAATGTTATTATCTAGGAGAGCAAGTTCTCCATCCTCCAACAGTACTTCTTGACAAATTTTCCTGGGCACTTAAGGCAAAGAGGCCTGGAGCACAGACAAGGTGTCTCATTATCAGAACCTCTTGTTGTGTGTAAGATGGAGGTCAAGTGTGTGCCATGGGCGTGTGTGAGAGGCTGAGTGTGTGGCCAGGCGAGGGTGTGGGCTTGGTGGGAGCTGTGGGCAGTGCTTTCATGATGGCTGAGAGGTGTGTGGCTTTATGTGAGCGGGTGCTGTGGGGTGTGTCATAGGCCTGCAGAGAAGTATCCCTAAGAAGCAATGCAGCTACCGAGTCCTAGAATGGAGGTTTCCAGCAAGAAGGTATAGCTAACTCACTCTGGGACAGGGAGGTCTAAGCAGATCTCCCCTCGGAGCTCTGAAGGGGCAGCTGCATGGCTCAGAATCACGGCGTCCTCAGAGCTCTGCCCAGGGACCCTGCAGTGATATCAGAGGCAGGCTCCAGCCCCTCTCCTCATTCCATGTCATCATGTATGTGAGCCCTGTTATTCTCCAAAACAAGGACCCTAAAGAGGAGGGAAGAAAATGTTGTTTTATATCCAATAGTCAATGTTTAGTTCTAGATATGTTTTAGGGCTTCTCTAGTGGAGACATCCAAGGGGAACTGATCAGATATGCAGGTCAAAAACCATGGCCTAGAGGGCAATGCCATGCAGAGATGTGGCCATAGATCAGGCTGTCTGGACCTGCTCCAAAGAAGCTGTACCAGGATGTGGAGTTGGAGAATTGGCAGCTTGATCTCAGTGCAGGGCATTGTTTGACCAGATGTGATCTCTTTACTGGAGCAAGGAGAGGGGCCCTTGATGGCCATCAGAAAAGAAGCGAGGTGACAATGCACAGGTATTTGCTGGCTCAGCAAGTGCAGCTCACTGGTTACCTTGAAACTGAGTTCTTAAATGAAACTACAAGGAACTATTTGATTTTCTAATAGAAAGTAGAAATTTTCCAAATTTGGAGTCAAGGTATGAGCTAATCAGCTATGAAAAAAATGTCCACTTATAAAAAGCATACATCTCCTACGCTGCATCAAAAAATTAAAACAGAGGAAAACCCAAAGACTATAAGGAGTGTGGAAGCCCTTTTGCCTGGGTGGCAGCCTTAGAATACACCAGAGAATTCACACTGGAGCAGCACCCCATGGACATGACTAATATGGGGAGGCCTTTGATGACCACCAGCAAGTTTCTTGACATCAAAGTACTTACACTGCCGAGAATCACTTTGAAAGTGATAAATGTGGGGACTTCTTTTGAATTAAGCCTCAGAATACACCATAGAATTTACAATGGTGAGAAATGCTTTGAGCAGAAACAATGTAGGGAGGCTCATAGAAATGGCAGGCAAAGTCATATACTTCACAGAACTCACAGCAGTGCAAACTCTCTCCCATGAACAGAATACGGGAAAGTCTTTAAATATAGCTCAATCCTTAGGAGGAATCAGGGAGTTCACATTGGCACAAGACCCTAAGACTATATCTAACGTGGGATTCTCCAGGAATGGCCCAAACCTTGTCCAACATTGAAGAATTTGTAATATGCTTTATTTAACATGAAAAGTCTACTGTTATATAATTATCTTGTAATTGGCCAATTTACTGAACACTCTTATAATTCTAAGTCATTCCACAATGCCAGACCCAGAGTAGCACTCAAGAATAAATTTTTGAATAATTAGGTGAATGAAAGGGTTCTCTTGGATTTTCTAGGTGAATTATCATATTGATTCAAAGAATAATAGTTTTGTTTCTATATTTCCAATGTTTATACCTCTTTTCCTTTTTTTCTATGTATGAATGCATCAAAGCAGACTTACAGACACTGAGCAGCATGCATAAGAATGTGCCTGACCATGGTGTCATCATGCCAAAGGACTTTTTGGGCTACAGACCACAGAAACCCACATGAGCTATCATAAGCAAACAAGGGAAGGACAGATGCTCCAAGGACCAGAATAGACCTGCGTTTCATGACTGGGCAAGAACAAAGGTCTGCAATGCAACGAGGTGTTTAAATGGATATAATTTAAACTCCACACCACGTTGAAGTGTAACCACCACTGCCCCATGAAGTCATCACTGACGGGAGTACATGGTACTTCCCAGGTGTGTCAGGGAAAACAGCAACCAGAGACCTCTGCTGACACGGCTCCCATGGGAGGTGGGCGTCAGGGTCCCTGGAGGGCCTGTGGAAACCAGCTGGCTGAGGCCCTAGAGATTCTGACTCATAGGGCCTGGGGAAGCCCCATGAATGTGCATTTCTGACAAGTTCCCAGGTGATGCTGATGCTACAAGTGTAGGGGCCACACTTTGAGAACTTCTGCCCTGATGTATCCCAAAGCCTTCATTTCGTAAGAATGTGAGACAAGAACACTGACGCCCTCAAAGGGGAGGCCATGACTGGAACCCAGGTCTCTTGACTTGAAGAATAGAATTCCTCTAGCAAGAGTGAGAGGTTAAATAGAAGAGAAGAAAAGGAAAGAAGGAAAAGGAGAGAGAGAGAGAGAGAGACAGAGAGAGAGAGAGAGGGGGGGGGAAGGGAAGGGAAGGGGAGAGGAGAGAAGAGAGGAAAGAAAGAAAAGAGGAGAAGAGAAGTGAAGAGAGAAGAGGAAAGAGAAAGAAGAAAGAAAGAAGGAAAGAAAGGGAAGAAGACAGAAAGAAAGAAAGGAGGGAGAGAAGGAAAGAAAGGAAGAAAGAATTAAATAGATGATCTTAACAAAAAAGAGAAAGCACAAAACACAAAATAGCTCTCTGAAGTCTGAGGGTGTGCGGGGAGGGCTCAAGTTCAACCTGGGATGGGGAGTTCCTCGCTTGACACTGGCCTGTGACCTCAGTTCTGACACCCACTGATGAGTTGCGAGTCAATCTCACATCAGCAAGCCAGACAACGTAACTGACTCTTATGCCCTGCAGACCGCTCAGGACCCACTGGCCCTCAATGCACCAATAGCAGCCTTGGTGGCTACGGATGGCTGCCCCAGACGGGCCCCAGAGGATGCAGGATGGGGGCATCCCCCGTTACGGAACTGTGCAGAGAAGGTCTCAATAAGGCACAGTCAGAGGCCGAGGTCCTCTTTTTAGGGTGGGATGAGAATTTGACAATTGGGACACCTACCAAAGTGACCTTTTTCCAGAGCATTATGGTAGAAACATGCACTGAGAGGCAGAAGTTTTGAGGTCTAGTCCTGACCTTACAACTAACTGGGAGTCACTCGGTCTCTCAGAAACTGAATTTCGTTAAATATAAGAAGTAGGCTGATGATGTTTCTGGGATTTTTGCAAATTTTCTATTCTATCATCCTATCTTTTTTTTTTTGTTTTTGCTTTCCTTGCTTTGTCCCTCTTTTTGAGTAGGAGGATCAATGAAATGCCTACATCTCTGCTTCTAGTTGTAGAATTGGAAAAACTCAACTAAACAGATACTTGTGACATAGGCACATGACAAATGAGTAAGGGACAAGATGTCCCAGACCAACCCCAGCATCTGAAAGGCTTTCTGTTCAGCTTTGTGCTGACTGGTCAGACATGGGTTTCCACGATCAGCTGAGGAGTATATTTTATATGAATTAGCCTTGAAGAGTATTCGAACCAGCTGCTGCCCCCCTCCACTTTGAAACAGCCTTCCCCTGGCTGTCCTAGCACCCCACTCTCCTGGTCTCCCTCCTTCCCCACTGTGGGCTCCCCAAACCCTGCTGACAAATGTCCTGGCTGCAGGGCTCAGGCTGACTGCTTCTCATCTCCATTTCTACTCTCCTCAAACACACTCATCTGTCCAGGCTCCCAGCAGCATGTGGCTGGTGCAGCCCCCAGTCCCATGTCTGGTGCCAGCAACCCACTGGAGCTATGGATTTCCATACCCAGCGCCCAACCTGACATTCCCACTCGCCTCGAACCAAATACCACCCAATCCCGACTTGCTGCCTCAAGCCTCTGGTCAGGGTCCTTCTCCCTTCCTCTCGGCATCCATCTGTCTCAAGCCGAAAGCCCGTCTTCCTTGTTTCTTCCCTTCCTCGGCACCCACATGCAGTCAATGGGCAAATCCAGAACGTGTCTCAAGTCTCTACCTCTTGTCACCTCCCTGCCACCACCTTAGCCACTTCATAACATCTTTTACCTGGTTGACTAAAGGTGCCTCCTGATTGATACACTGTGTCCACTTTCCTAACTATAATCTACTCCCCACACAGCAGGCAAGGTGATTCTTTAAACACAGAAACCAGATTCCACCACCTCCAGTTTAAAACTTCCCAGTGTTCCCATCACACTCAGGCCAAAACCCAAACTCCACGGCCAGGCTCCCAGGATCTCTGCCTGCTCCGGCCCTGCCTCCCTCCCCATGGCATCCTGTGCGCTCCCCTGCACCTGTGCCGGCCAGCTTGTTCATCCTGGACCGAGCCACACCGGGTCCCACCCTGGGGTTTCTCGCATTTGCTGTTCCCCCCATCTGGCTCCCCACCCTCATTCAGGTCTCACTGGAACATCTTCTCCTCTGAGAGCCTCCGCTGACTCCTCAGGCAAAAGTAGTCCTCTATCACGCCAGCCTGTTTTAACGCTGCACAGCGATTATCTTCACCAGATAATGTTCTTCTCTATGCATATGTGTATTCTGTCTTCTCCCCCAGCTTCTGAGCACAGCCCTCATCTGCTTGGTCACCTCTGCAGCCACAGGGCCCAGAACAGCGACTGGCCTCTAGAGTGCCGAGTAAACACTCGCTGGGACCCCAGTGCCAGGCTGACAGCATCATCACGGAGCTCTTCCCTGCAGCCCTCAGGCAACAGCGCAGGTGGGGAGGGGATACAGGCTGGTGGCAGGCTGTCCCCCACCTGACATGCCTGGGAATGCTAAGTAGTCCTGCCACACTGTCACGCACAATGGTCATCCTCCTCACCACCATCCCCAGGAGACACTGCACACCAAACACCGAACACCAAGGGGCAGCTGGCACAAGGACACTGAAAATGACCCCAAGACCTCACCCCACCACTGCCCAGAGAGCGCTCAGGGGACTGTGAGGCTGTGCTTCTCCCTCTAGCTCCCAACCCTCCTCGCACCTTCCACGGAAGTGGCAGGACCACCCTTGCTGACGGTCAGAACCTGCCCTTCTCACCCCTGCCTGTATCAGTACTAGGAGTCTTAGGCCTCTTCACTTTCCACACTCTGGGCTGATTCTGTCCTAGTGGTAAGAATTGCCATCTTGAGTGGCCCAACCAGGGGTGAAGGAGGACCCTACGCTGTGACCAGGAACATCGCCTCCTTTCCCTTCAGCCTCCACGGCTTCCCACTGGGCCAGAGGGGCACTTTCTGCCCCGACCTGGTCTCCCAGGGGCCTCTCTGCCCACAGAACTGTCCGTCTCCCTGCTACGGTCCACTGTCTCCTCAAAAGTATCCCTTCTAATTACTTATGTCTCCATCTTTTACAAACTGAAACTATGTATGTTTCTTCTTATTCTCTGTCATTATTAAATGACAGTTCTGGAAGGGGTAGGGAGGTGTCATTTTCTTAAGCCCGCCCAGGTGTGTGGCTAGAGCTAACAGTGGAAGGCTCAGAGGAAGCAGATGCGCCACTGTCTCTGTCATTTAGAAAAGGCCAGCCAATTGCTTTCTAATGCACACTACCCTGATTAAAAATGACTTAGAGCATCTCTGCTTTTACTGTTTAGCCTTGTGATTTTCCTGTTCCATAAAAGGCTGATCATATACTTTGGTCACTTTTCCACTTGGGCTCCTCTTGGTCCTGCTGATTTGGCAGAGGTCCTTGTATATCATGCCTTGGTATTGCAGATATTTTTCCAAGTCTGTCACCTGTCTATTGACAACCCAAAGTAGATTTGTGGCCCAAAGATTCTTAATTTTGAATGTCATCAAATTCATTATTTTTTCCTTATAATTTGTGCTCTTGAAGTTTTAAGAAGTCCTTCCTACACCTAAGCCTTCTTCAACTAACTCTATAGTTTTATCTTTTACATTTAAGCCTTTATTTTTAATCTTTGTATGCAGTGCTTGATATGGATCCAGTTTCATTTTGCTCTAGACATAAATAGATATAAATTTTTTCTTATAAGTTTCTATAGAAACTTTCCCTATTGATCTGTGGTTCTACCTTAACATATACTAAGCCTCTGTCATATATAAGTCTGTCTCTAAGCTCTCTTTTCTATGCTGTGGGCCCATTTGTCTGTACTTGCATCAAGACCACAATTTTTTGTTTGTTTGTTTTTTTGAGGTAGGGTCTCACTCTGTCACCCAGGCTAGAGTGCAATAGCATCACCATAGCTCACCTCAATCTCAGTCTCTTGGGCTCACGTGATTCTCCCACCTCAGCTTCAGAGCAGCTGGGATTACAGGCACACACCACCATACGCAAGTAGTTTTTCTATTTTTTTTGTAGAGATAGGGGTCTCACTTTTTATCAGGCTGATTTCGAACACTTGGCCTCAAGTGATCCTCCCACTTTGGCCTCCCAAAGTACTAGCATTACAGGTATGAGCCACAGAACCCAGCCCACGATTTTTAATTACTATAGATTGGCAGTATGCCTTTTTTTGGGGGTGGGGGACAGAGTCTCGCTCTGTTGCTCAGGCTAGAGTGCCATGGCTTCGGCCTAGCTCACAGCAACCTCAAACTCCTGGGCATAAGTGATCCTCCTGCCTCAGCCTCCCAAATAGCTATTTTTAGTACAGACGGGGTCTCACTTTTTCTCAGGCTGGTCTCGAACTCCTGAGCTCAAGTGATGCTCCCCGCTTGGCCTCCCAGAGTGCTAGGATTACAGGTGTGAGCCACCCAGCCCAGCCTGCAGTATGCCTTAATATCTGGCAAAGTAAGTTCCCCTCTTTATGCTGACAGTTATTTAAGAGATTATTTAATAACCCTATCTCTTGCAGCAGAAAACAATGTGACAATCTTGATGATATATTCAAATATTCAAATACAAAGTGGTCTCTTCTTATTTTTGTTAAGTGCCAATCAGTGATACATGGGGTTGTGGAAGAAAACTATAAATTAGTAAATGAATGATTCATTCATTCACTCAACAAATATTTATGAAGCACCTACTGTGTGCCAGTTGGCAATGTTCTAAAGGCTTGTAGTAAAGTAGTGAACAACAACAAAAAAATATCCTGCCTTCATGGAACTTACATTTGAGTGACAGAAATCAGGAAATCATTTCAACACACTCCCTTCCCCCAACACCCACTGTCTGGGGGATGCTTCTTCCCTTCTGGGCCCTGGGTAGGAGCCCATTCTGGCTCCTCGAGTGAATGTTTCATGAGTAGAGAGCCAATCTTAATCTGCAAATAAATAAAATGTTATTGTTTCTCCTGGAGTTTACAGGCAACCCAGATATATGAATTAATTTACTCAAAATTTAATTTAAAAATAAAAGTCAATGTATTTAGCATAAGTGAAATAACAGGTTATTTCCTTTTTTCTCCAGAGTTTAATTGTTGGTCTGGTTTTGAATAAAGATCTATAAAAATGAAAATAAAATTATTGCTGCTGTAAATCTTTTAAATAATAAAATCTAGTTATCCTCATTATGTTTTAATATTGCAAATGAGACTATGAAGAAACCAATCAACTTCTTTAAGTCTTGGGACTTAAAGAAATCTAGACAAATCCAGAGGTGCCTGTTCATTCTAACCCTAGGAGGAGGGTGAACTGCACAGAGGCTCAGTTGCTTGGGGACCTGCAAACGCAATGCACAGACTTCTCTGCAAGAAGAGCCTCTGCAGCTGGCCTCTCCGGCCAGGGGTACTCGCAAGATGACCGAGGTTTTTACTCTACTCGACCCTCATCTGGGAGAAGGTTGAACAGAGTTCCGAGCACCATGGATGGTTGCATTTTCATTTTTCAGTCCCCCAAAACCCTGTTCAGACATCTTCACTGGTCTCAGCCATTGTGGGTATCATATAGCTAACTCGGGTTCTCGAGAGAGAACCGTGGTGGGGGCATGAGAAAATCGGAGATGCTTAGCTCAGAGTATGACTGGCTGATCTACCTCTTCCGCTTTTCTGGGAGGTTAGAACAGCAGGCCAGAGGGCCTGGGCAGGGGCCACCAAGTGAGCTCGGCTCCCTGGGGAAAGTGGGCAGCAGGAGGGTGAGGCTCAGTGCAGCTGCACACAGGACACCCCCACACCCCACTGTGGCCTACAGGTTCATGAAACCCGTGCTCTGCTCTCTCTTTACAGAGCTGCGAGGCCAG
>CAUYSK010032497.1:0-28443 GCA_963575035.1 Avahi laniger | reverse complement strand
AAACATACATTTGAGCAATTAATATTGGGTAGTTTGAACATTCTGTTTCCTTGCATGCCTCCCTAACTAGATTATAAGTCTTTTGAGTCACGGGTAGTATCTTTTACTACTCTACAGCTTCTGTGTCCCTTGAATTAAGTGGCTTTTTTTTTTTTTTTTTTGAGACAGAACCTCAATGTGTTGCCTGGGCTAGAGTGCCGTGGCGTCAGCCTAGGTCACAGCAACTTCAAACTCCTGGGCTCAAGCAATCCTCCTGCCTCAGCCTCCCGAGTAGCTGGGACTACAGGCATGCGCCACCATGCCCGGCTAATTTTTTCTATATATTTTTAGTTGTCCAATTAATTTCTTTCTATTTTTAGTAGAGATGGAGTCTTGCTCTTGCTCCGGCTGGTTTCGAACTCCTGACCTTGAGTGATCCACCCGCCTCGGCCTCCCAGAGAGCTAGGATTACAGACGTGAGCCACCACACCCAGTCTCTCTCTTTTTTTTTTAAATTTACTCCCTCAGAATCTTTGGTTCTAGTATATATTTCTTTACTAAACCCTTGTCTCTTCTGCTAGCTCTGTTGTCTCTTTCTGGAATGCTTCTATGTCAGGTGCTGGATCTTCTCGGTTCAACCTCTGCTGTCTTTATTTCTCTCCTTTTTTTTTGTCTTTTTATCCAGTTTTCTGAAAGATTTCCTCAACTTCATCTTCTGACTCTTCTCTTAGATTTTTAAAATTTCTGTTACCATATTTAATTTCTAAGAGCCTTTCTTATTCTCTAACTGTTCCCTTTCTAAGTATCCTGGTTTTGTTTCATGAGTGTGGTGTCTTGCCCTTCGCTTGCTGAGGTTCATAAGGGGGCCTCCCCCGAGTTCTGCACGAGGTCTGCATACTCCATGCTCCAAGTGTATTTTCATCTATTCGTTGGCTTTTGGTGTCTGTCCTCATGTTTTGAATTTTTTCTCAAATGCCTGGTGATGCTGTATTTAGGAGGAAAATGCTAAGATGTTTGGGAGCTTTCTGTGCATTGTCGGGGCTGAAAAGCCAGTGGTCCTTACTGGTAGGTGCACAGGCAGGTGAGTGGCTGCTTTTCTAGGTGTTATGGGTTGAATTGTGTCTCTCCAAAATGTATTTGTTGAGTCCTGACCTCTAGTACTTTGGAACGTGACTGTATTTGGAGATGGGGCCCTTAAAGCAAAAATGGAGGTTAAATGAGGTCACTGGGGTGGGCCCTAATCCAGTATGACAGGTGTCCTCATAAGAAGAGGAGTGCAGGGCTCAGACGCACAGGAAAGACCCTGTGAAGACACTTGGAGAATACAGCCATCTGTAAGCCCAGGAGAGAGGCCTCAGAATGAAACCAACCCTGCTGCCTCCTTGATCTTGGACTTCCAGCCTCCAGAAATGTGAGGAAATACATTTCTGGTGTTTAACACATTAACTGCCATGAGAGTTGTATTTAACTCACGCTAGTTTTGAGCCCGGGGCCTCGTGAAGCAAAACCTGGGCAAAGCCCTGCAGTTGGTTCGTGAAAATCTCACTTGTGGATGTTCTTATTGTTACAATTTATATTGACAAATTAATTCTAAAAATGTGGATTAAATGAATAGAATTCAATAAATTTCATTTTTTATTAAATTAGAAAGGATCGTTTTGATTTTGAAGTTTTTACTCTATTTTTGTGATAAAACTCTGTGGCCCCAAGGAAATTTTTTTTTCCTAGTGTGGCAGTCAATGTGTTAAGCCCTCAGTCAGTAGCAGTTCATTATGGTAGCCCTAGCAAACTAACTTACTGGGTGGAGCTCAAATATTAGTATCTATAGATCTTTCTTCCAGGGCCAGTTTTCCTACAGAAGAAACTTCCAGTCTTCTGCTGGGATCTAGGCAGGCCGGTGTGCATTCTGAGGGCTAAGCCTCATGAAGGGGCTCATGGAGCCCCATTGGGGATCTAGACCTCCATGGGACCTTCCTCTGTTCCTCACCCTCCTCTGTGCCTGGAACCCCAGCACTGGACCCTCTGCGGGGGAGGGGGCACTGGGCTGTCTGGGCGAAGGGTGGAGTACGGAGAGCCAGGGCCAGAGCAGCACCTTATGCAGAAGTACAGCCATGCTTTCATTTTTCCAGCCCTACAACTTGCCCCCACCTCTGGGAGCCCCCTTTCTGGGGTTTCGGGCACGAGTTAGCATCTCCCTCTGTAGTTGGTTGGTATTCCACTCTGCTGGCACTTCCTGCTTCATTTCTTCTTCCAAACTTGGGTTCATGGTGCCTGTCTGCAGTCTCTTCTCCTGCTTTCTTGTCCTTGTGAGCCCATGGAGTCCCCTGCCCGTGGACAGTAAGTCCAGTTGTCAGGTGTCGCCAGTGTGTTCCCACAATTGAAGGTCTGACCCAGAACCTTACCTCGTTGTCTCTCCCTGCTGCTGCCTTTGATGTAAGCTTCATTTTTAACTTTGTGTTTTGAAATAATTTTAGACTTACAGAACAGTTGCAAAGATAGCACAGAGAGTTTCCTAATGGTGACGTCTTATGTAACTGTGGCATGGTTGTCAAAGCTAGGAAATTAGCACTAGTACAATACTGTCAGCTAAACGACAGACCTTATTTAGATTTTACCAGATTTCCCAGGAATGCCCTTTTTCTGTCCCCAGATCCAACCCAGGGTCCTACATTGTGTTTAGTTACCAAGTTTCCTTAGTTTCTTCTCATTTGTCTGAGTCCCTTAATCTTTCCCTACCTTTCATGACCTTGATACTTTTGAAGAGGACTGGTCAGGTCTTTTGTAGAATGTCTCTTAATCTGGTGTTTTCTCATGATTTGATTTGGATTTGGGGGAAGGATATTAGACAGATGATGTGCACTTTTCAGTGGACCATATCAGGGGTACCTGATATCATTATGTCTTATTACTAGTGACGTTATTGCTGATCATAGCTTAGGATAGTTTCTGCCAGGTTTCTCCCCTGTAAAATTACAGTGGAGGCCAGGTGCGGTGGCTCACGCCTGTAATTCTAGTGCTCCGGGAGACCAAGGCAGGAGGATTGCTTGAGCTCAGGAGTTCGAGATCAGCCTGAGCAAAAGCGAGACCCCGTCTCTACAAAAAAATAGAAAAGTTAGCCAGGTGTGGTGGTGCACACCTGTAATCCCAGCTACTTGGGAAGCTGAGACAGGAGGATAACTTGAGCTCAGGAGTTCAAAGTTGCAGTGAGCTATGATGATGCCACTGCACTCCAGCCTGAGCAACACAGTGAGATTCTATCTCAAAAAAAAAAAAAAAAAATTACAGTGGCATGTAAAGGTTTCTTCTTTGTAATTAGTATATATTTTGGGGATACTTAGAGGCTTTGCAAATATCCTAATTCTTCTTAAACTCTTGCCCTGCATTTTTAACATTCATTGATGAATGTTGCCTGCAGTAACAATTACTGTAGTTTCTAGTGGTGAGTTTCTGTTTTTCTCATTCCTTCCACATTGATTAATTGGAATTCTTCTGTAAGACAGAATTGGGGAGAATTGTCCCTTTTCCCTCATTTTTTTGTTTATTCAATCATTTATTTATCTCAGCATGGACTAATAAATATTTGTTTTATTTTTGGGGCTATATCCAATACTATGTTTATTTCTTTTGTTGCTCCAATTGTTCCAGCTTTGGCCATTAGGAGCTCTTTAAGGTTGGTCCTATGTCCTTTTGACGTGTCCCCAGCTTTTCTGTGTGTGTGGGGAAACTTACTTCTTGTATTGCTCATAGATTTTTAAATTCTTTTACTTCTATGTTGATTGAGGTTTCAGAAGGAAGCAAAGAAGCAGGCATTCAATACATTTTCCCTAACCTTTTTTATTATAAATATTTTCTTTGTTTCTTATGACATTACTGTTAATTTATAGTCACTGTTGTCTAAACAAATAATCTTATAGTGGACATCTGTTTGAAGGAGTGCTTCCAGTCTCATTCTTCCAGAACCAGAAACCTGAATTTCCTCCCCATCCTCAGCCCGGTGTGCTTGGGACTGACACTATACCTAGGTTTAAATCAGTTGCCACATTCCATCCTGATCTGAACCAGCAAACCACAAGCAAACCTTTTCTAGGGCTTCTGGAAAGGAGACAGTTTCCCTTTCTTCCTCAGAAGCAACCAGAAGAAATATTTTCCCTTTCCTTGGATGATGACATGTTCTGAAACAACATGTCTGGAGCTTCTGCAGCCATTTTGCCACCATGAGGGGAGAACCTGGTATTGTTACAAGGTTCCTGTGTGGAGCCTAAGCTTCAAACCAACCCCCAGAGGAAGAAGAGAGCCAAAGAACCAGCACTTCGAGGCTTGGTTTGAGTTGCTGCTGTGGGAAGCCTCACTTGCTTTTGACCTCCTTTTGGGCCTACGACTCATGAACCAAAATACTCCCTTTATTGTTGAAGCCAATTTGTATCAGTTTTTCTGCCACCTGCAGTCCTAACTAATATAGTCTCATTCTTACAGCAGTTGGGCTTTACTACCTTAAAGCTGCAAGCAGAATATGCAATAGAGATTATTATATCTGAATCTATCTGCAAATATTTTGCAGCAAACACATCTTATTTTCTGTTTCCAGGTTAGTGAGAGCTTTCTGCTGTATAATGACGCCAGCAATTACATTGGATGCTGCTTCTTTGACATCTGAGATGTTTGAAGGCTGTAAACTCACTGCCTTGGGCCTTCTCTTAGTGAGAAATGCCAATTAAGTCCAGTCAATAAATGGGGCTGCACGTTAGTTTTCACACACAGAGAAGTCTGTACCGTATCTAAGAAACTTCCCCAAAGGTCTTGTTGCAGCAGATGACATAGCTTGCCTTTTGGGCCAAGAAATTCCATCTTAGGAGATTATCTCAAGGAAATAAGCAGACAAGAGTGTGTACACAGGAAAGAATGTGCCAGAAGGAAGGGTTTGCTATTTTTCCCAAAGAAAATTGAGTATGGCATAAATGACCAATAATGGGCAATTGGTTAAGTAAATTGTGACACATTCTTGCATTGCCATACTGTGCAGCCATTAAACGATGATGCCAGTGTGTGGTTTTGACGTGAAGTGATGTTTATGGTACACTGTTAGGTTAAAAAGAAAGCAGGTTATATCACAGTGAGTAAAGTATGATTGCATTTTGTAAAAAATTGTGTGTGTATATATATGCACATAAAAAGTCAGAGGTTATATTATAGTTTTTTTTGTTTGATCTGTTTTCTATTTTTCTAAATCAAATCTATATCACTTATGAGTTAATAAAAGTAATTATAGTGGCATACACCTGTAGTCCCAGCTACTTGGGAGGATGAGGTGGGAGGATTGCTCGAGCCCAGGAGTTTGAGTCCAGCCCAGATGACATAGTGAGACTCGTCGCTCAGAAAAAACCCTAAAACTAATTAAAACAAAAATTAGCTTTCCTTTCGCCAGTGCCTTTCTTCGGGAACTTAAATTTCTGAAGGATGAGTGAAGTGGGTGTGAGGTGCTGCTTCATAATTGATCATTTTATGAATCATTAAGGTCTTCAGTGTCTGCAGTTTGGATATTTTTCCTACCACCCACCCCTACGCTTCCCGGTGGTTGGCTTGGGAACCCCAGGGTGGAGGCCTCCCTTTGGAGAGCAGTAGAGCAGATTTGAACATCACAAGCCATGGACCTGAAGTCTAATTTGGGAGCTTCCACTTTCGACATTTGTGGTCCAGGTGGACTCACTCCTCTCTTACGTTGGGACATGATAAAGTTGGCTTTCGCTACTTTATAGCAGTATAGTAATAAATTGGATAATATACCCGAGGGAACCTTATAAACAAAAGCAAAGTGTCACCGGAAAGGGTCTGTGGTCCTTTAGGGTCTCCTTTGGAAAAGAGACTGGGATGTTTGCTTGCCCGCTGCCTTCCTGTGTTGACAAATCTGTCCCCATCCTGAACCATGTTCCAGGGAACCGCACATTTCTGGAATGGAAGGCAGCTGAGGGGGGTCTTCTGTGGCCCCTCCAGCCTTCGAGCCCCTCCTCGGAATCTGCATTTAAAACATTCAGAAGAGAGAACCCGAGTAGGTCTGAGGGAGAGCTCCGGGGAGAGCAAGCCCACCCGCTGCCCTCGCGCACCTTGGAGAGGTCACCTGTTCGACTGCGTTTCGTGGACTCACCATTTGGATGCTTTGGGCTCTTTTCTCAAGTCACGATTAAGTCTCTCTGGCAAGAGACCTCGCTATCCCTCCCACCTCTTTTGTTTGATGGCTTAATTTCTTCCGCTTCCACCATTTGATTTGATTTGATGGTGTGCAGCATGAGGTCCCCAAATCATTTCTGCCTGTTAAGCAAACATATATTTCTGGGATTGATGTTTTAATTTAATGAAACACATTCTAATGAGGGTCAGCTGCAGCCGTGAATTTTTTTACGAGTGATTTGCTGAAAAGCGCATCGAATGGTAACATTCTGTGCTTGGCCAAGTGAGTCCGGGCAAGTCCTTGTTCCAGCACTTGGGCAGAGGACGACATGGGGCAAGATCCCGCTTGCTCTGGCACTCCTGGGTTCTCACGCTGTGTGCCATGTCGGTTCCTTTGCTCCTAGGCCCGTGGCTCATCAGATGCCTTATTCTTAGGGTACTCTTTCATCGGTATAAAGAGGAATTATTCAGCTCAATAGAGGAGGAAACAGTGCCCCAGAGGACCCCACCTTGGTATCTCCCCCAGGGCCGATCTCCAGTATATAGAAGGGTAGAGATTCAGGAGGGTCTTGCCTGGGGAGGGTGGTGTATGTGTCACAGGCAGAGGTGTGGAGGGGCCCATACAGGGTCCCAGTGAAAGGAACCCGGCCCAACATAGCTGGTTTCCTGTCTAGAAGCCATTGCCCTTGTATTTGTTTCCCGTGGCCACTGTAACAAATTACCACACACTTGGTGACTGAAAGAAATGCAGATTTATTCTCTCACAGTTATGGAGGCTGGATGTCCAAAATCACTGCCACTGAGTCGCAATGCAGGTGTCAGGAGGGCTGTGCTCCCTCTGGAGGCTCCAGGGGAGAAGCCATTCCCTTGCCTCTTCTGGCTTCTGGTGGCTGCCGGCATCCCCTGGCTTGTGGCCACATCAGCCATTCTAAGGCCAGCGTCTTCAGATCTCCGTCTGCTCTGCTTCACCTCAGTGTCCCTCCCCTGGCTGTGTCTGTTGGACTCCCACCTTCTTATGAGGACCCACCTGGATAAGCCAGGATGATCTCCTCGTCTCGAGAGCCTTACTCCCACCTGCAGAGATCCGGTTCCCAAACGAGACGCCTTCTACAGCTTCCAGGGATTAGGCCCTGCTAACTCGCGGTGGCCGTTTTTCAGCTACAGCAACCCCTTTTTCTCCCTGGCAAAGCCCCGCTTTGATCCGACTTGGCCGATACCTACACTGCAGTTGCTTCCCTGGGCCTGGGTCATCCAGAGATCTGGCTCTGTCCTGGCCCAGGACGCGAAGGCCACACCAGCAGTGGGCATCTGGGAAGTGTCTCCTTCTCCAACAAAGAGCAGCCGGAGGAAAAATTCCTTCGACTCCCTCCTCTCCAGCTCCAGGTGCCGCTGTGTGAGGTCATGGTTCTTGGAGGTGATGTGACCCTCTCATGGTCACGGGTGGATGGCCAAGATCACCACGAAGAATCCAGCCCGGGGCTCAGACAGTGTTTCCTGCCTGCGGATCTGTCTGGCTTGAGTTACCGTGACTTGAGAGTTGCAGCCCGAGGCTATCAGCTGACCCAGGACTTCCCTGGGAGGCTCCGCCTGCCTTGGCCAACCAGCCAGCATTGGCCGAGTGGCCCTGGGGGGAGGGCAGGACTAGGCCGGCCCCGTCCGGATCCCAGGTCCTCTCTCAGAGCATCCTCTGGCTCCTGCATCAGCCACGGCGTCTGTGAGCAGCTGCCGGCCGTCCGCCTGGGCCTCGTTTGTGCACCTCACTCTCTGGTCGCCAGTGGGTCTGAACAGTAAGGTCAAACCAGGGCAATCCACACAGGTGAGGCACATTTGGGGACACTCGTGATAAGTTTCTGTTCTTGCTGTGAAGAGGAGACTCCCAGCCATCCCCCAACAAGCAGCCCCCGGTGTCCCAGTCAAGCAGAGGCACAGGACGGCTTGAGCATGAGAAAGCTTCCTAACTCAGCCCGGCAAGTGTCACATCTGTGCGCGTGGCCGGGCCCTGGTCCCTTGTGGGACCTGTGGGAATCATGGAATCGACCCTCCACCTTCATTCAGCTCTGTTGGTGACACGCTGTGCCACTGGCAGGGCACATTCCCACTTGGGTCACCCACGGCTGGAAGGAGAATGGCGGGAAGAAGCCGAGAGCAGCAGCTGCCTGTGACGGGCTCAGCCCGACCGAGCCAGAGCCGCCTGGGCCTGCCCGCGCGGCTGTGTTTTCTCCAGCACAGGCCGTGGGGAAACTCAGTGCTGAGCTTGAGTCAGAGGCTGAGGCTGCAAGAAGAGCCCAGGAGACCCGGGGAGTAACGGGGCGAGAGGCTGCAGGAGGTCTGGCCTGGAGAAGAGAAAGCAAAGGCGTCTCTTGCACTATATTCGCTGCTTCTGCTCCAGGCATCCCCCCACCCTGCCGTGAGACAGAATGTCCAAATGTGATAGTGGGTTAAAATTGAACAGGAGCAGTAGTATATCAGTTAACAATGCTTTTAGCCTCAAGAAACAGAAAAGCAACTAATGGCAAATTGAATAGGGGTTTCTTTTACTTATGACCATGAATTTGGGAACGGGCTGCTGTCTCATGGGGTTGGAAGCTGAATATCAGGGCTTCCCTCATGGCTGCAAAGAGGCTGCCACAGCTCTAGGCATGCTGCCCACATTCAAGAAAGAAGGAAGAAAGTTGACACCAGCATCAGGGGAACAACAGCTTTCTCCTCCCCATCCACACACACCCTCCCTGCTGCCAGCAGACTTTCCCTTTGTCCCTTTGGTCGGAACTCTGCCACATGGCCACCCACCCTTGGATGCAGAGGAGTCTGGGAGAGTGAGTGTTTGGGGCTGAGGATGAGGCCAGGTTAGGCAGCCAACAGTATGGGAGAGGGAGAGGAACGTTTCCATTTCATTTTTGCAAGGGTAAAAGCTTGCGCACCTCTTGGGGGCCTTAGCCGTGAGGGTCAGTATAGCCTTCTAGAGCATTCTGTACCACCTGTGACCACCCAGGGTCACTTGTATTTTAGCAGGGAGAGTGGGGAGTGGGGGTCGTAGATACAAGGGATAGGGGAGCAGAAGCAGTGGGGGTGAGGGGGATTTTATAAGCGATTGTAGGTAGCGTGCATTTCCGGTGGGTTCCGAGTTCACGCACAACGTCTCATTTAATCCTCTCAGCAACTCTCTGAAGTACATTATACTCCCTGCGTTACAGAAGGGGAAACTGAGGTCTGGAGAGGGGAACCAACCAGGAAGAAAGCTGTCTGAGATCTTCCTGTGTTCTGCTGCTAGCCCTGGCAGCTGTCTGCCAGCCGCTCTCGTTCCTCGAGCTTTCTCACAGCTTTCCAAGTGTGAAGTCTGTGAGGTACTGAGCTGCCCGCAAGCCGGGGCACCATCAGGGGTGAGGGCCAACCCCCGCCGTGTGGGCTTACATCCCATTTTCCCAGGGTTGGGTGAGGGCTCGGAGGGAGAGAGAACCCTGCGACGGCCCATCCTCTGTCAGCATCTTGTCCTCTGTTCTGAGGCTCTCATGTCAACGTGAGGGACTCGTTTTTGCAGAAAGTATGTTCCACAGAAGTGGACCTTAGAATGCTGATGAATTAAATTGCAAAGAAAGACATAACTGCTACGGGGCCTCGCGTTCTCGCGTTGACGTGATCAGCACAAATGGCTCCCTGTTGACCATATGGAAAACAGAACAATCAGAAAGTTTCTTTGTGAGTCTGGAATCAGGACAGGGAGGCAGATGAATCCGGCATGTGATGGCAGGATTCTAGGATGGTGGAGGGGTGGCCTTGCTGCTGGGGGTCTCCTTCTCTGGTTCTGTGCTGACCCGAGGTCCTTGCGATCCTGCACTTCTTGCTCTGGGTGTTTTAGCACAATCGGCCCGGCTGCGGTCTGGGAGCCATTCTCTCTTTCGGGTGACTCTGCAGGACCAGTTTCTGTGCTATTCTGTGCTGACATTACATTTCATCTTGTAGGACAAGCCAAATGCAGAGGGCGGGGTGGGAGCAAAGGGAGGGAAATGAAATTGTGACCCCTTCCCCCTCCCCACACTGGCTGCATGTCCTGGAACAGATCTTGGTTTCATCCAGAGCAATAATTAACCGTGTTGTTTGGAGCCTTCCACAATGATAAACCACAGTGTTGGACCAAGTCACCTTGTTTCCACTGTCGAAACAGATTTCAGTATTATGGATGCTGATTCTTGAATTTGGGGACCGGGAGGCTTGCTGTGTTGCCAGGTAGGCTGGATGTTTTAATGCCCCTTTGTACCTGGCCTTCTGCATGGTGACTGTTGGGTTTCCTGCCCGTTTAGGGGACACTGAAGGTTTGATTTTGATCTTAAGGGTGAAAAATTCAATCTGCTCATTGTAGATTTTGCCCCCAGTTAAGAATAAGACCCTCTGTCCAGGGCTTGTGACTTTACCACACAGAAGGCTCCATTAGCTGCAGCCTTCATCTTAACACTGCAATAGAATTTCATTCTGCTGTTTTTGTTTGCTAAGGACCTGGAGTGACTTGGATGGAATTACTGCTGGAATAAATGATGTATGAAATGAGAAATCTCTGTCCAGTTCTGCAAGGGGGAGGGAGAGGAGAAAAGAAAGCCTTTGACAGAAACACTGTTGTACAGAATTAGTTACTTTGCAGCCAGAAAACAGTAGAATAAGACAAAGAGTCATCAGAGACTTTTCTCCATATTTACCGAAAAAGCAGGCTTTTATCAATTTCCCGTTGCTGCATTCGGGCTCCCACGGGCCCAGCCCAGGGGAGTTGTATGAAGGGTATTTTCTCCTCTGAGCCCCTCCTCCCCCTTCAGGGTGACCCTTCCTTCCTTCTGGTCCCCAATTCCCTTGTCCTCTCATCTCCTGCCCTTTAAAAACCTGCTGTCTCAGGAAAGAGGCTGACAAGCTCATTCGTACGGAGGTTCACTTGGTGGATGACGGCTTTGTCGCTACCCTTCTTTGGAGTATTTTAATTTTAAGAGATGTAAAACTGAGACTCAAGGACCAAACCAGGAAAACTGGAATCTCATTCGCCAGAAAGCAGGCTGTGCCTTCTCAAGGCCATGGCCACGGTGTCAGGAGTACGGCTGCACTTTCCACAGCCTCCCTGCGGGATGCGGGACGGGCCCTGTCTCCTTGTTGGGGGGCTTTGTCAGGGCTCTGCAAACTACACCTCCCGCGCCGCCACACAGTTGCCTGTCTGGAAGGCTGCCTTGTTTTCTTTTTCTAAGGGACGGGCGATTGCATTGTTTTGCCTCAAAGCTCCTAGCATCCCACCTGGGAGGGCCGGGCTGGTCTTCCCTCTGGTGTCAGGATGCAGCGCCCAGGCTGCCCTGGTGATCTGCAACAATAGCAACGAGAGCAAGAAACGTGGAATCCGGGCCAGCCCGCAGCGGGGACACTGCCCTCGGCCTCCCTCACAGCACTTCCGCGGGGTGTTTACAAAAAACGCACCTGCTGCAGTAGCCGATGGTTGTGCTGGGAGAAAATAATAATCAAACCATTAGAAAGGGAGAAGAAAAGAAAGCCAGAGCGGGGAAGGAAATGATCCATACCCTGCTCTATTTTTGTCTCTGCTGCATGCTCACTGAGTGTCCTTGAGGGAGTTGCCTAAGTTCTTTGTCTGGGTTTGTTACTGCCCTGGCGAAATTTCATGCCTTGCTTGCCAGAACTCCCAGAGAATCTCGTGCCTCTCTGACAACGCACAAACACGCTGCCACATTCTTTTTGGGGGACAAAGAGTGGGAGGTAGGGTCATAAATCACATGAATGGAACAGAAATGCCCCAATTCATCAAATCATAGACAAATTGTATCCTTCTTTATACTGCTTTTTGGAAAACAGGCTTATTGCCCTTGTATGTAACACAAGTAGGCTTTCCCCTCCCAAACGCTGAGGTAGGAGGAGGAGCTGACGTACGCTCTTTACTGTGTGCACCAACTTCATGTGCATCATTGCACGTGGTCCCCGTTTTCAAGATGAGTTGATTGAGGCTCATAGGGGTCCAGCCACTGGCCTGGGGCAGAATGTGAAGATGTCTGGAGTAAGAGCCAGCCCACGGCGGAGAGCTCAGCATATAGTAGCTGCTCAGTAAATAGCTGGTGACTAAATAGGAGTTTGGGAGCTTTTGGGGAGTTTTATCCATGCCTTGCCTCAGTTTATTCACCTGCCTAATGGGAGTGTGGACTACATGACTCGACCTTAGTGTGTGATGGGGGGTGGAATGGGGGACACCCCTTTCTATACCCCAAGTTTGATATCACTTGAGAAATAAAAACAGTTATCAGGCCAACGGAGTAAAAAATATCCACAATATTATTAATAGAAGCTGGCCTGGAGGGTGTGGCTTAGATCCGCGGCCAAAGTAGGTTTCCTACTAATTCAGTCCACAGATAAACAAACATCCACCAAACACGGCCAGAGCCGGACAGCTCCCTGTGACCCAGAGCACATTTCGCAAGGCAGAGGGCCAGTCAGCCACACCCTTTCTTTGGGCAGGCGGAGCTGTGGCAGAGAGAACCCCGGAGGGCTGAGCTGAGAGCAGTCGCTCCTGTCGGTCATATTCCGGTCAGGTGGGTGACTGTGGTGGGCAGGGAAGGTGAGGGGTGGGGAGAGATTTGCGTCTAGCTACATTCATTATTTATTAAATGGATGGGTTAAATATTAAAAGCTGGAGGAATGCAGGTTCCCCCAGCCCTATGAACCTCTGGGATTCTGTGTTTGCTCCTGCCCCAAATGAAATAACGATGCGATGCCTCTCTCTCTCTGCAACCGACGGCTGTCCACGTCATCACAGGAAGTTGTGACCGCAGCAGCTGTGATGCCTGCCTCCGGTATTCACGCCCTTGTCAATCCTCCCTTGAGTATGGGCAGGACCTAGTGACTCGTTGTAATGAATACACTGCAGCCCAAGTGACGTGGGACCCCTCTGAAGTTAGGTTATAAGAAAACTGTGGCTTCCATCTTTGGTGTTCTTTCTCTCTCTCTCTCTCTTGCTCTCTCTCACATCACTCACCTGGAAGAAGGCAGCTGCCATGTCATGAGGTCCTCCGTGGAGCAGCCACTGGCAAGGGCCTGGGGCCTGTCAACAGCCATGTGAGTGAGCCTGGAAGAGAATTCCCCCTATCCCCAAGTCGAGCCTTCAGATGAGACTGCAGCCCCAGCCAACAGTTCCTTTGCAATCTAATGAGACACCTCGAGCCAGAGGCACCAGGCTAAGCCATGCCCAGGTTTCTGACCCATAGAAACTGTGAGATAATGCATGTCGTCTTAGCTATTAGATTGGAATAATTTGTTATGCAGCAAGAGATAACTAATGCAGGAGCCCTTTCCCGTCCCTTTACAAAGACCCCTGCACAGCAGCAGCACCAGGAAGGCCTAGTGGTATCTTAATGCCGG
Source organism: Avahi laniger (assembly GCA_963575035.1). Classification (NCBI taxonomy): domain Eukaryota; kingdom Metazoa; phylum Chordata; class Mammalia; order Primates; family Indriidae; genus Avahi; species Avahi laniger. The sequence continues at coordinate 14,916 of CAUYSK010032497.1, read as the reverse complement.
GCCTTTCATTCCAAGAGCCGGGGCTGCCTGTTTGAAGCAGCGCAGCCAAGAAGAGCCTGGGGTTGTTTTTCACGCCAGGCCCCGGAGTAGGGACACAGACGAGCTGGGACACGTGGTGAGGCTCTGGGAACAGGTTTAAAAATAACTTTACTAACTCACACTTTGAAATGTGAGCCATCCATTTAGGAAGTACTGAGCGTAGCTAGAAAAATGATTTTTACATTGTTATTCTTTGAGAACAAAGTGGTAAGTGACTTTGGAGTAAGAGGAAGTGGCTGTTTGCAGAGTTTATTAAAAATAAGCTGTCATCTTTGTCCTAAATTACGTCGGAGTTGCTGGGAGTTGGATCTCAGTTTTCTTAAATTTGGGTGTTTTAAGAGACTTGGGACATATTGAAATAAAAGAATGCCTCACAGTTACACAAAACTGACATTTTCTACTTTTTCCCTTAGAGGATGGAACACGGAAAACATGCTTAACTCTTTTTCTTCCTTCCCAAGCAGCTACTGCGCAGACCGGGGAAGAGACGGAAATAGCTGGGGGTACACGCCTGCCCCAGACTGAATTGTCAGTTGTATTTAGATGAGATATGTTCTCAGATGTCACATACATTTTCCAGTGGCAAACACATTTTTGGGCATCAGGTAGTTCTGTTTCCCTGGCTCTGAGCTTCCTGTGTTTATGGCGCTGTTCTCTGTAAGTTCTTTTGTTTTGTCAACACACTTAGCATATTCCAAAAGTTAAAAATTTCAAAAAGCCTCGTGCCGTTGGTGACTCTCTGCCTTTCTTGCTTATTTTTTCTCTCCTTGGTTTGGCCCAGCCGGTGAGGGTTCTGATGGTGGAGTGGTTCGGGTAAGTAAGCTTTTTGGGGACAGGCATTAGCTTCCTTTGCACCCTTCACTCTTTGTCACAGGGATTGTCAGTTGTGCCCCCATCTTTCATAGAGACAGGCTTTTTGGTTGGGCACATGGCCAGCCAGGAAAGGACTGCGTTTTCCAGCCTCCTTGCAGTGTGGTTGCAGGGAGATGAACTAATGGCATATAAAGGCCAGGAGTGTGCTTTCTTCTTCCTTTCCCTCCTACAGCTGGCTGGAATGTAGATGCAGTTTTGAGCCAACTCGGACCGCGAAGAAGAAGGCAACAACCTAGAGACAGTGGGGAAGAGCCTGGGTCTCCGAGGACTTTGCCAAGCAAGACTGCCACCTGCCTCGGTTAAGCCAGTGTCACTTTAGATCTCTGTCCCAAATAGCAGAACTTGTATCCTAACTCATACCCTTTCATATCTCCCAGGGTACCTGTTACTGGGCCTACCAGTGTTCATTGAGTCACCGCCCTAGGTAAAGACACAGCTACTACAGAGGAAGTCTACCTTCCATCTTCAGTTTGTGGCCTGCAGCCACTTAGGCCATTAGAATCTTAGAGTTGGGAAGAATATTCTAGATCCTCTATCTAATCCACCCTTCACCAACTGCAATTTCTGCCGATCGTTTTTGGGCAGTCTACCTCCTCCTTGCTATATGAGGTAATATATGTCAGACAGCCTTAATTGTACTGAAGTTATTTCTTCCAGCAAGCAGAAATCTGCAGTCCTTTAACTTCCTTTTGTTATTATCTCTCTTTTTTTTTTTTTGAGACAAGGTCTCACTGTTGCCCAGACTGGACTTGAACTCTTGAACTCCTGGGCTCAGGTGATCTTCCCGCCTTAGCCTCCAGAGTAGCTGGGACGACAGATGCATGCTGCTGCATCTGGCCTTTTAACTTCCTTTGATCTAATCCTTATTTTCCTCTTTGAGCACTCTCCAAAAAGCACATTTGGGGGCAGATTTTACAGGGAATGATGACAAACAGTGTCCAAACTCAAGCAAAAATGAAAAATGTCCATTAATACAAGGACTGAATTAACTCTGTTGAATTTAAAAACACACAGGTCGTGGTGCCCTGGCAGGAATAAGGGTTCGTGAAGGCCACATGGAAGTGGGCTGCGACGTGAAATGAGGACGTGGGGAAATGGAGCTGATGTGGGCGGCTCTTTCAAGAAATTGGATTGAGAATTGGGGGAAGAGAGGTGGAGGCGCAGGGTTACAGGAGGTGTTTGCCGTGCCTGGCTTTAGGAAGGGAGCGACTTGCACAGGTTTCGGGGCTAAGCAGAGTGCCAGCACAGACAGATCCTGCTCCAGGGTCCAGCTGCCACGACGCCATGCCCAGCCCCACTCAGGCCAGATCTCACGCAGCTGTACAGGCAACTCCCGAACTGTCTCAGATCAAGGCACAATCGTAGGTCCCACTTGCTCCCTCTTCCTGGGTTAGCTGTCATCATAGAGAAAGCTCGCGAGGTCATGCAGGGTTTCCTCGAGCACTGAGGCACCTCGGCCGTTCCCAGCACTTAGAGTCCTAACATCTAACTCTGTAGCATTTGGTGTTGTGGCTCTTTCATTTTTCTAGGAGTGTTCCTCTAAGAGAGGTGAAGGGCTTGGTGGTCAGGAGCGGAGTCGTTGGAGTCGCACATACCCAAGTTTGAACCTCGGTCTTGCTCTTTGTTGGCCGTGCGAGCTCGAGCAAATTATCCAGCTCCTTTACCCACATCTGCAGAGTGAGATAATAAAAGTACCAGCTCTAATGCTTGTGCTGAGAAATAAACGAGGGATTACACGAGAACTTTGTGGGAACGAAGATATTAGAATGAAGGCAGAGACTGGGACCCCTAACATTTCCAAGACTTGGATGAGGCACCAACAGACAGAAACCATCTGTCTTCTGCGAAAGACCCCTGGGAAGAAGTGGGTATTTCTAAGGAACAACAATTAACCCATGTCACATAGCCTCACCCTAGAACCTCCCAACTGCCCCACTGCATTTGTGTTCTTTTATTGGCTGACAGATCACAAGCAGTTCAATAATTACGTTCCAATCCTTTGGTACCCACTCACCCCCGTCTTCCATCCTCTTACTCCCTGGAACCTTTGTCATTGCCAGCAAATAATAGGACTGAAATCTGTGGGTTTTTCTAACCCCACATATGATATATTCTAAGTGGGAAGATTCTGTGGGGGCCGTGCTAAGAGCATGTGCTAAAAAGAGCCTATTTTAAAAACCATCTCGATTTTGCAAGGCAGAATGTTGTTGCCGTTTTTACTTTGTGCTGCCTGTCACCCACGGGCATATAGGAGGGCTCAGGTACGAAGCAGTCCACCTTCCTTGTGACATTCCAGGCAAATCCATTGTCCTTGAGCTGTTTGGAAAGAAGAGAGGCAGGCAGGAGATTGGGCAGTGCCAGGCTGGGTGCAGCTGGCGAAATACTACTTTGCCACGAAAGAGCAGAGGCTCGAAGAACCCCGGGCGGAGGTGCAACTTCTTGGGTCTCTAAAGGTTAACAGTTCTGTGGACACTGGGGCCTAGACTGGTTTAGATTGTTCTGGCTCTCTAATGAACAAAGGCTAGAGATAATTAAAGTGAGGTCTATGTGTAAATTAGTGTTTTAAATTAGCTTCTGGAAATGGAAATTGTTTAAAAAATGAGCACAGGGATCACTCAGTAAAAACAGGAGAAACCAACGGGAGAGGGCTAGCGTGAATTGTGAAAGATCTGCAGAGAGTAGAATATTTTTGCAAAGATATATTTATACTCCTACCCAATATAGTTGAGATTTTTCCTGGACCCATAGGCTTCCAGCTAGCTGGTGGCCTTGTAAAATCAGAATCACACCTTTGGAAAGCCATTTGGAAGTACATATTCTGAGCCATAAAAATATTTCATACCTCTGAACTAGTAATCTCCCTTCTGGGAATTTATTCTAGGGAAATCAATCGGAAAGGAGAAAAAGTGCCGCGTGCATGAAAATGCCGATTGCCTCGTTGCTTTTAACACTGACGAATTTGGAAGCCACCTAAAAGACCAGTAGGAATGGAATGGCCCTTTAAATTATGGCGTATCGAATCAGCAGACTATTATGCATTCATTAAGGTTATGATTATGAATACCGTATAGAAGCATATGTCTGTCTGAAATAACTGCCTTTTATGCTATGAGAAGAAATAAGCATCATGTAAAATTTTATCTGTAGAGTTGACCCTAGAAGAACATGGGATTGGGGTGCTGACCCCTATGCATTTGAAAATCCACGTGTAACTTTTGACTCTCCAGAAACTTAACTGCTAGTAGCCTATGGTTGACTAGAATGATGATGTGAACAGTTGATAACACATATTTTCTCTGTCATATATATTATGTACTATATTCTTACGATAAATTAAGCTAGGGTAAAGAAAATGTTATTAAGAAAATCATAAGGAAGAGAAAATGTATTTACTATTCATTAAGTGGAAGTGGATCATCATAAAGGTCTTCATCCTCCTCATCGTCACGTTGAGTAGGCTGAGGAAGAAGAGGAAGAGGAGGAGTTGGTCTTGCTGTTTTGGGGTGGTAGAGGCTGAAGAAAATCCATGTATAAGTGGCCTCCCACAGTTCAAACTCGTGTTGTTCAAGGGTCAACTGTGCTATGACTTATTTGTAAAATAAAGATACACACATCTGGGGAAGGAACATGCAGGAAATGAGAGTGGTGGATGGGTTCATGCGGTAAAAACAGGAGTGATATTTTTTCTTTTTTAAGATAGCTTCAATATTGTTACAGTGTTCCTAAAAGTCAAATTCTAGCTTTGTCACTGAATTACTTCAGTTTTGTCATCTGTAAAATGGGTGTGATAATATTTCATGGTATTAACAGCCCATTGTCTCCCCGGGGTCTGTTCTTGCTCATTCTATCCATCAGCTCATCCCATTCAGTCTTCCCCACCACCCGTGGGGTGTAGTACCTGCACACAGGCAAGAGAACTTAGAGATCTTGTCATAGGTAGGTCACTTGGAGCAGAGTTGGGCCTCTGAATCCACGTGTCTGACTGCAAAGGTGACCCCTGTAACCACCCGTCTGTGCCGTCTTCTTCCCTCCGCTCTACTGACTCTTTCTAGACGTGTTGTAAGAAATAGAGGTGACATATGCTCCCTTTGGGCATGGCATTTAGTAGAAATTCAGTAAACAGTAGCTGCTAATCACCATCATCGTTATAATGTTTGTATGATAAAGTAATAAGAAAAATAATGAAAGCAGAATGAGTACCTTGAGTTCATGTATATGGTGAGCAAAACTTGCAGCTAATGTTTCCCAGGAACATGACCTATTTTAATGAATTCCTAAGGTCCATCTTTGAACTACAGCATCTATTTTGGATTTTCTTTCTTACGTGGGTTAAGCATGCCCCCTACAATGCTGTTTATAATGCCTTGCCTCCCGTTAGCACTTTGTCCTTCTTGAAAAGCATCTTCATATTTATGTTTCTTTCTCATTATCTTTGGGAATTATGTAGGTGGGCTCCCCATTTTACAGATTTGTGACCTCTCACCTTTTTTTTTTGATTGCATATCCTTATTGGTGAAAATTTTTGAGTACAGATCTCAAATACCTGTATATTTGTTTATTTATAAATTATATGTGTGCATTACTGATGGATCATATTTAAAAGTATAAGATGATAAAGATGAAATAAGCAATGTTTAAAAATAACTTTTATTGGCCAGGCCCAGTGGCTTGTACCTGTAATCCTAACACTCTGGGAGGCTCAGGTGGGAGGATCACTTGAGGTCAGGAGTTCCAGAATAGCCTGAGCAAGAGCAAGACCCCATCTCTACTAAAAATAGAAAAAAATTAGCCAGGTGTGATGTTGCACGCCTGCAGTCCCAGGTACTCGGGAGGCTGAGGCAGGAGGACCGCTTGAGCCCAGGAGTTTGAGTTTGCTGTGAGCTAGGCTAATTCCACGGGACTCTAGGTGACAGAGTGAGACTCTGCCTCAAAAAAAAAATATAATAATAATAATTTTTATTACATTTTATTTAATAACACAGATAAGCTTTTTGTTCTCATTAAAATATCATTACTGGTGCACTCTAGCCTGGGCAGCATAGTAAGACCCTGTCTCTGAGAAAACAAAAAAGACCTGGGCAGGGTACTGTGTGCCCGTAGTCCCAGCTGCTTGAGTGGCTGGGGCAGGAGGATTGCTTGAGCCCAAGAGTTAGAGATTGCAGTGGACTGTGATAGCACCACTGCACTCAAGCATGGGCAAATAGCAAGACCCCCATCTCTTAAAAAAAAAATCACCACTGGTCATATTTTCAATGACAGCAGTGTTAGCAGATATGTTTTATTTTTGTCAAAATCTTTATTTAATACTTTGTGATACAATAATTTAAATGTCTGGTTTTAATTCACTTATTTTTAGTTTCATTGCCAGAAAAGGTGTCCCTGAAAATATGTAGATCCAAGCAGAAGAAATTCATACTTGGTGGTGCTTAATAAATTATGATACTTGCTTTTCAGTTCCATCCATGTATTATGCAAAAGTTTTTGTTGAAATTCAGCTAGTAAATTTCCATTTCTCATGATGCTAGTCAGTTCTTGCAAACTACCTGAAAGGTGTTACATTTCAATATTTTTAATAAATGGGTTCAAAACCTGCTGAAACTCTTCATTTGGGAGATGTTTAAAAGGCTACAAAAAATTTGTTTCCAAGTTTTTCCAAGTGTGCAGATATGAGCTTTTATAAATCAGATTACAGAGTTTTCAGCACAAATCATTAATCATGGAAACATTTCCAAACATCCATTTTCAAAATGCCTCTCTGACATAGTACAAGTATTTTTTTGGAAAGCATTACTTTCTCATTCATTGTTAAAATGTCATCTTTACCTTGAGGGAACAAGTTGAGTACGTTTATTTTTTTCTGAAAGTATTGCTGGATGCTGTATGCCACCTGTTACCCTAGACTGGGTCACCCCTTTTTAGAACTTTAAAAAAATGCATAATTTACTTTCCATTGGTAACTCTTTTTTGAAGTTCTTTGACACAAGATAGCCAGCAAATGTCTGGGTGGTTCCAGAAGATTTAGGTCTCTGCCTGTTTTATTAAAGGAGTTTTGTAAAAGTATGACTACATTTTAAAAATATGCGTTTTTACAGTGGATATATCCTAGAGCCTTTTGTGTCCTTTGCTCTAGTAACTTGCCAGGAATAATGGAGCGAATGAATTTCACTCCGCTGCTGTCTCTGTAACCTCGCCCCCAAACCCTGTTTTCATTTCAGGCAAAACAGCCATTCCATGAGGATCTACACTAGACAGTTTTCCCCTGGAACAAGGTTTTCATTTCAGAATTCCTTTAGTTCGGAATGGAAATTTACCCTAAATCTTTTGTCAATTGACTCACAAAAATAGTGCTTTGTGTGTGTCTTAATGGAGACTGAATTTAGCAAGTATCACAGGCAGAAACCTGTGACAACCACTCATCCCCGGGCACAGCAGACCTCCACACTGCACGCATCTTTCTCAAGTTTCTATCTTCAGATCATCACCAATGTTTTCAATACGTTTTCCAAAGGTATTTGCTGACAAAGAAATGCATTGCATTTGTTGCGGATTGTTTTCTGTGTAACAGTTCGACTGTCTGTGCTGCTGTCGAAAGCACAAGCATTTCCCCCAGTGTGGCTCCTTATCTTTTGCTATTGAGTAGGGAGCTTTAAAAGAGAACCAAAATGTTTACAATTCAGTTTGGGAAAAATTTGGAAGGTCCTGGGATTGTGCTTAGTACGATGTTAAATATCACTGAAAGCACTGCATTGTGGAGATTCGTTTTCAATTTCTGCGTGTTTCCTTTAAAATGTTATCCGCAAGCACAACACGTTCCTAAGGTGAGGGTTGCTGTTAATGGCAGTGCGTCTGCACCCAAATTTCAACCCTCTTCTTGATAACTAGTTTTTATCTTGTTGGATCTGTATCCGATTGCCACTGTTTTCACCTCGAATAGTGGCTCAAGACAAGCTCCTAGTAGGAGGAAAAGTGTCAGCTCCGCCCTGGGTAGTGGTTAGCTTGTGTTCGTGCTCTCCAGGGCACGTAGTCTTTGCAGAAATCTTTAAGCTTCTTACCTGTTTTATAAAACCTGCACCACAGAGTACGCAGTTAAGTTCAGCCACAGGCTGTGGTCAAACCTGAGCAGAGGAGGCCCCTGCTGCCTCCTCTGGGGGGGTCCCTGAGAAGTCCACGTTTTCCTTCCTACATGAGACACCACCCCCAAGGGAGGATACTACTGCCAGTGCATGTATTAGTTAGGGTTAAACCCAATGTCCTTTTCTTGCTTTCAGATCAGTAAGCGTTGCTATAACAGAGGTTGCAGTCTAGGCTTGCAATCTCTTATCTGCAATTCTGAAACTCAAAAAAAAAAAAAAAGGGTGAGAAAACCTAACCCTAACTGACTATAAGGCACTTATGGTATTTATGTGCCCCATTTATTGTCACTCTGTATACTTTTCATGACAGGAATATTCATGTGTTAACTTGGGGTGCTGGCCCGGACCCGTCAGAGAGGGTTAGATCATATATGTAAAGGTAAGAGATTACCTTTCTAAAATCCTCAAAATTCTGATTCTGAAACCCAGCTGGGCTCAGGTTTCGGATCCAGGGCTGTAATCCCGTATGCTCTTTGTTCTGGCGCTCCTTGGGGTGTCTGTGTGTGTGTGTGTGTGTGTGTGTGTGTGTGTGTGTGTGTGCACCCCACTCTTGAGCATATTGAGGGTGAAACTAAAGCCCAGGGCAGTTGTTCCTTGTCCCACATCATCCATCAAGCTGGAAACAGGAATCAGAGATGAGAGGGGCCACTGCCTTCCCTGAATCACATCCTGTTTGCAGTCTGCGGAGAAGATTCTGGGTCTGGTTTAAAACCAGAGGTTCCCAAAGAGAACATGCCTGTCAATGGCCTTCTGCCAAGAGAAGGTTTCGCTGCCAGCATCAGCTGTGAGAGGCGATGTCAGAGAGTGGGGATGAATCTAGAATCACAGAATGTTCGCGTTAGAACATTTTGTCAATGGGTTCCTATCCATGTCACTCATCCATTCAACAAAATATTCAGTGATCCCGTGCCAAGAAGGGAGCCCGGGCTGGCCGAGACAAAAGTTTGTTAGCTTCTCCCTGCCCTGAAGGCGTTTGAAGTTTGCCGGGACAGAGGTGTGAATGTCACACGTGTGATTCATATTCAACATAGTAAATGCTTGTGGGCTCAGGGCAGAGTTACCCCCTCTGGAGAGCGAGTGGCCCTGGGCTCATGGGGAAAGCAGCTCTTACAGGAAACTTAAAGGTGGAAAAGGACTTTTCCAGGCGAATCAGCCTGGGCAAGGCATTGCAGCGGAGCAGAGGGACCAGCCCGGGGACCGGCTGGGAGAGCTGGTGTGTCTGTGTATCTCAGTATATCTCAGAAGCTCAGTAATTCGGGTGAAACTAGCCGGCTTGGCAGGGGTCCTGTCACCGCAGGCCCTGTGCTGACAGGGTGCAGATTTTCGATGCAGAGCTGGTGAAACATTTTGAACAGGGCAGGGGTGAGTGTGTCTACAAGTACTCCCCGACTTGTACCCCGCACCCCCGTGCAGGAATTCCTCTTGCGGCATCCCTGCTGGATGGTTGAAAGGCCTCTCCGCCATTCTGGGGCACATTATTTGGTTAAGATCGAAATTAATTTCTTCTCTATAGCTCCATTCGTAACCTCCACTGGTCTTAAAACCTGGCATTTTAAGGCTGTCTGCGCAGCTTCAACCTGTTCTTTTTTCGGGAAATGGGTGCAGGATCCTTCAATTTAATTCATTCTGCATTCTCATTTTTCACACCGGTTGTCTTATTATTCTTAACTATTATTAAAAGGAATGATAAAAAGTAATTAACCATCTGGAACAGATTCAGGCTTCCCATTAGTCAAGGCATCCATTAGAAAACCTCCCCAAAGTTCAGCCTTGGAAATAAATTCTCCAAGTAGGTGGATTAGCTAATGAATTTTTCTTCTCCAAAAATGAGTGTATTTTCCTAACGCAGCCAGTACCTCCACTGCCCATTTATCAAAAGAGGAAAAAGTAGAAGTGAAAAATAGAAATGACTTGTCAATATAATTTACTGTGTGAAAGCTGTAGATTTGATACGGTTTATATAAGGGCTCTGCTGTACTTCTCCACTAATATTTATGGATTCAGCGTGACGCTTTCCATTGGCTTCAGGAAGATAACTCTGTGTTCATAGTCACTGCTCTGTTCAGGGTCCTTGGGAAATACCCCTGGTCCCTTCCAGTCTGTGGCAGGAACGCTGGAGATGGGTCTGCAGCAGGGTGGAACCGAGACAGGATGTCAGAGGCCCTAGCTCATCCTGTGTGGGTCCCACCGTGAGGTTTAGGGGCACTTGGAATTTGACAAAGGAGGAATTGTGTGCAAGTGGGTAACATTTATGTATGACCTGGGTTCCATGAATTACTGTCTCCCATCACATCCTGGACATGAGCTGGTTGTCTGACTCCTGGAAGACCGTGTGACACTGTAGACCAGCTGTACTGATCCACTGTGCTGGCCCTTTGTGCACAGAAACCCAGACTCGATGGCCTCCCGCCATTGCTAATACCGAGGAAGTGAGTTGAGATGGATCGTGGGAAGGTGACCCCTCCCAACTCAGGACTGCCCTTGAATTCGCGTGAGCTCAGACCTGAAAGTCCCTTCAGGCCTCCCAGGGTCGAAGGGCTGACTTTCCATCGTCTGTGTCAATAAGAAGCATGTGCTTTTCCCCAGATATGAAGCCATACACCGTGCTCAGAATTTCCAGACTGCGATGCTCATTCCTGGCCAAGAGTGAACGCTTCATGCTTTGTGAACTCTTCCTTGGCTTCGTATTAGCCTGATAAAGCTTAGCTCAAGTATGGTTTCTTTCACGAAGCCTTCATAATGGTCGCTTACGAGTCAGCTCTAGTCAACAGATACGGCACCTTTTGTGTTCCAAGCCCCGTGCCGAACTCCAGGGATTCAAGAACAAGTGAGATGTGTATCCACCCCCAGGAGTTCTCAGTCTGCCGATAGATGCACGTACAGGAAAACTGCAGATAAACACGATAAGTTCCATAAGCGATGTCTCAGGAGTATGTCACAGGAGCATGGAGAAAAGCACTACCATCTGCTCTGGAGGCTTGGGAAAACCTTCACAGAGGGGATGATATTTATGCTGGACTTTGATGTATTCATAGGAGTTTTCTGAGTAGAAAGCCAGGTGAAGGAGTGGGGAAGACATTTAAAGCAGAAAGGATACATACGGAAGCATGGCTCGAAACGCCTTGGGGTGGGGCCTGGCATGTTTCCCGATGCTCAGGGTCCCTGGTACATGGTGTACATGGAGGATGGGGCTGGACAAGAGCCCTTCCTGGTCATGTCTAATGATACAGCACTTGCCTCAGACCCCGAGCCTGGCACATGGTGCCCACTGGAGAGGGAGGGACGGGGATGAGTTCTTGGGCTAGAGCTGGAACAGGCAATGCCCACTTACAGGAGGGGTGCCTGAATCTGAATATCTAGAGAATTCCATACCCACAAGTGTCAAAGGCAGGAATCAAAGCTGCAGATCTCTGAGTCAGAGGGAGCTGGGATACAAGAAGAAACAGAAGCAGATTGTTTCCCCCAGGTTTGAATGAGTGATTGCATTTTCCTTTCGTGCATGTATGTCTTATCTCTTCAAATGTATCACATGCTTCTTGAAGGCAGAGGAAATGGTTTTAAATTTCTTTCTAAGTCCTATATGGTAGTTCTAATAAAGCATCGTTAAAGCAGAGAGAGCCCATGCCAATTGCCCAAGATTATAGAGTTAGTAGGTGGCAGACCTAGGGTTCCAGAGGAGTTTCGTCTCCCTCTGGGGCCTGCTTGCTTACCCTACAGGGCCTCCCGATGAGAAGAAGTGCTGCTGGCCCCGTCCTGTGGCTCAAGGCTCATCCAGAGATTGTGCTTAGTGGACAATGTCACAAACAAGAAGGGACATTAACCACAGTGCACGCAGAGGATCAAGACCTGCTGTCCTTGGTCATGTCCTGTGAAAAAAATTATTAAGGAAGCAAAAAATATGCCAAGGAGGTCTTGAGGGGCAGAGAGGGATTGGTGTCATTAGATATTTGCAAGGATTTCACATACAAGCAGGATTCGTCCCGCCCTATGTGGCTTTGGGGACAGCCCTGGAGTTGCAGTGGAGCTGCAGTGGGGCATGTTTCCCCCATCCGCTGGTGCTGCCCGAAATTGTGATGGGCTGTCTAGAAAGAGTGAGGCTCCCTGGACGAGAGGCAGAACTATCAGGGATATTGTCAGGGAGCTTCCTCTTGGTTGGAGATTCCACCAAATGATTTGCGATGTATTTTCCAATTTAGAGAATCTATGTATCTCTTGACACTTGGGTAATTACGCCAGTCTCCCTGACTCCCAAGAGAGGCCACGATCCGTGAAGACATCAGAAGTTGAGCACGAGGCTGCCTGAAACCCATCTTTTGCCTGATTTATTCCACTGCGTGGGATCCATTTGCCAAGAGAAATTGGGGAAGGTATTTTTAGCCAACCCCTTTTAGGGGACCCAGTTTCCTAGAATGCTCTATTCCTTCTTTTTATGCCATTCCTTATTGGTCTCCAGGATTTTTACTCCTTGGATGCTATTTGGATTATTTTCCTTTTCGTCTCTTAAGCTGGTTTGATTCCAAAATTAAGACGCAAGTGTTAAATTTCAGTGTATAGAGGTAAGTCCTGTTAATTGCCACACAGAACACACCCTCCGTCGTGGGCAGCTGACTTTGGAGTGGGTTCTCCGCTGTCCCGGGGAAGCACTTGGGGCAGGCGGAGCCCCGACGCCAGGCTGCGCTCAGACCCATTAGAGCAGAGAATCTGGGCGGGGCCGGGCACCAGGGGTTTTAAAAGCTTCCCGGGTGGTTCCAACGTGCAGTTGAGTTTAAGAATCACTGTGCAAGACACATTCTCCGTTCCCCCTGGTGGGGCCTCTTGGCCCCTGTTGCATTTTGGACCTTACATGGATGGAGCAGAGCAGCTTTCAGGTCCCCACATGTTGGCTGTATGCCTTGGGGATGTTGTTTGACTTCTCAGAGCTTTCTTTCCTCTGTGAAACAGAGCCCCTAGACGGTTGGCGTCAAGCGCCTTGAATCCTTGATCTGGTTTCTGGTAAGGAGCTCACTCTGGTGCGATTAGCCCACAGTGGTGATGATGGTGGCCGGAAAGAACCCTTGTTGGACATTATCCTGTGTAGGTGTGGCCTCTGTGGCAGGTGTCGGTCTAAGCCTTTTGCACTTCAGTTATTCCTTTCAGTAATCACAGGTGGCGGTTACTGTCATTATCTCACCTTTTTCACATTGCCGCCTCCGTGGAAAATGATGCCGTCTGCACAGCACCTGGAGTACAGTGAGATGTCCGCTGGAGGTGAGGGGCCCGGGCCTGTTCCAGTAGCCTTGAGTGCTGAGGGGGTCGATACCTTGGGCACCCCGGTTACCCCAGCTTACGGCTGGGATGCTCTGGCTTTTACACGTGATGATGATGGTGGAGAAGAATGTGAGTATGAATTGCTCTGTTGGTCCCTTGTGTACATGCCACTTGTCATTGGCAGGCAAATTGAAGTTGTTCACAGTGGCATGATTTTAGTTCTTGGGGAATATTTTGGGCTGAACCGTGTTCTCCAAAATTCATATGTTGAATTCCTAACTCCCAGTACCTTGAAATGTGACTGTATTTGTACATAAACTCTTAAAAAAGGTAATTAAGCAAAAATGAGGTCTTTAGGGTGGGCCCTATTCCGATATGACTGGTGTTCTTTTAAGAAGAGGGAATTTAGACACAGACACGTGTGCACAGAGAGGGAAGACTGGGCCATACAAAGACGCAGAGAGAAGAGGGCCACCCGCGAGCCCAGGAGAGAGGCCTCCAGAAGAAACCAGCCCTGCCAACATCTGGATCTTGGACTTCGGCCTCCAGACCCGTGAGGCGGCAAATGTCTGTGTCTCAGCAACCTCGTCGGTGGTATCTGTTACCACAGCCCTAGCAAACAAGCACAGGGAAGCAGATTCTCTGCCACTTCCAGGAGTTTGCCTGTAAAGCCTCTGTGGGTTTCCCACGCCTCTAAAAGCGTGGCTCACAAATTAGTGGGCTTTAGAATGCCTGGAGGTCTCGTTAAGACAGAATTCGGGGCTTTATCCCTGGAGCTTCTGATGTTTCAGGGTGTGCGGGACCGGGTGGAGCCTGGGGGTTTGCATTTCTAGCACATTCCCAGGTGCCACAGATGCTGCTGGGCTCGGGGACTGTTACGTTGGGACCCACCGTTCTAACGGGTACCAGCCTGCAGGTGGCTCTTGGCAGGCCTCCGAGCTTTGTGAACATTCTGGCTTTGGGACTGGCAGGGGCCATCTGAGTAGCCTGTCAGGGGTGACTGATGTTCCGGATCCTGCCTTTGTCCCTCCTTCTGACCCACCCTTCGGGGGCCAAGCGTGCAATAAGCACTTCCTGTCTCACAGGCCCTCTTTGTGGGACAGCAGAGGGGCACGTCCCTTTTCTGGTCTTGGATTCGCTGTCTCTGTGCTGTTCGGGCTCTTTGTTCTGGTCTTACATACGCAGATACATCTCTGGGGTTCCAGAGTGGATGAAGGTGAAGAGCACGTTAATAAAGTCATTGTAAAAATGTGATAAACTATGGAGCGACTACACTATCCAGCCATCCCGCTGCTGGGTATTTATCCAAAGGAGAGGAAATCAGTATGTCAGAGGGATACCTGCACCTCTGTGGTTATTGCCACAGTGTTCACAAGAGCAAAGATATGGAATAAGTGTTCATCAAAGGGTGAGTGGATAAAGACAATTCGGTGTATACACAGTGGAGTACTATTTGGCCATAAAAAAGAATGAAATCCTGTCATTTTCAGCAACCTGGATGGAACTGGAGGTCATTATGTTAAGTGAAAGAAGCCAGGCATAAAAAGACAAATATTACATGTTCTCACCCATATGTGGGAGCAAAAAATGTTGATTTCATGGAGGTGGAGAGTAAAGTGGCTGG
>CAUYSK010032495.1:0-22346 GCA_963575035.1 Avahi laniger | reverse complement strand
ATTAAATGACAAAAACGTATCTATGAAATGAAGTAAATTTGGAGGTAAGGATACACAGTATTACAAAATTGTCACTCCTCCTAAATTAATATGTAAATTTTCCACAATTTCAATTAGATTCCAACATCAGGCCCAGCTGTGAATCACAGAAATCCCCAAATAATGGCGGCTTTAGCAAGAAAGAGTTTATTCAGTGGCGTCTGCCTTTGAAAACCTGCACAAACGTCATGATGACAAAAACGAAAATTGAATCACAAAAGACAAAGGGCGAGTGGGTCTCGTGGGATGTCCTCCCACGGGAGGGGTCACCCGGGATTTGTGCTCACGGAGGGACAACGCTGGCCCGTCTCGCAGCAAGACGCCACTGCCTCTGGGTAGCCATTCTCAGGGGACGGTGTTCTGGGCCCCGAGGTGCGGCTGGTGGGGTCCCAGAGAGTGTCCTGGCCGGCCGGCCACCCCAGGTCTCCTGACCACACCTCAGGACACCCGAGGGACAGGGCACGGCCGGCTCTGGCCATCGAGGGGGGCGTGCAGCTGGTGACGCGCAGCCAGGCGGGCGCGGAAAGCCGGGTGCCGGTCACAGCAGACCTTCACTCAGATCCGAACTTCCCGTTTGGTTGTGCCCCCGGGGATGTTCTGCTGCATTTTTATCTGCAGTGGGAAGGATTACACCTAATTAGGCGTTGTCGCCGCGAGGATTTAATTGCAATCTCTGAAGATTCCGGCTGCTTTGAGCTGTGTGGCAAGTCTTTAATTACCGTCGACTGACTCTGTACCTTTTGTCCACAGCAAATCGGCGGCTCGCTGTGGCCGCCAGGATGCCATCCTTGAGCTCCGAGCCACCTTGGCCTCCCTGGGGCGATCGATGTCTGGAAGTCACCCGCCGCCGCCCCGTGGAGGTCAGATTCCTTAATTCACTGAATAATTAGATTTCCATAAAAATCAAAAGAGCTCCTCTGACGAGGGACAGCATTTCTCTGCCCGTCGTCGCTGTCCTACACACCTTGGCCGGTCTTTATGGATGGCTGTTTATACTTTAATGAAAGAAAGCCAATTAGCTACAAACCGATTACTGAGAACATAATCAGGGTCATTTCTTTGCAACAAATCAATCAACAAAATGCTAATTACGGACGGTCTTTTAGACTCAGATTAATCTATTAGCAATTAAAGCGAAGTGCAAATCCAACCTCGATCTTAATTGTAGCCAAAAGGCACAAACGTCTTTTTGTTGACCGATAAGACGGTGTTATTTAGCTTGATGTGGAAGGAAAACCCATCAATTGTCTGGAACATTCATGGATCTAATAACATTTTCAGAGCAGGTCTTTGGAGGCGTGAGTGGGGCTGTGCTTTGGGAAGACGGGGATCTTTCCCTGATTCGTTTATAATTTAATTTGCATTTTTATTGTGCTTGTAAAAGAAGTATTTTTCCGAAAGCAGAGTAGTAAATCCCCAGGTCTAGTCCTCGTGAAACCTGTCTGATTTCTGTCTCTGACAGAGAATGACAGTCGGGTCGGGGTGAGGTGAAGTGACACAAAGCGGTCGGAGCGGTTGGGACGCCCGGCGGGAGGAGCTGGCGCGGTCGCGGTAGACGGGCCGGGGCCTCGCGGCCGCAGGGACCCTCCTGGCTCCCCAAGCTCACCCCTCCTTTTCTTCACAAAACTTGGTATTTTGGTTGATAATTTTACATCTCCTGTGTGTTAAAAGTTGCCCTTTACAGATGAGGAAACAAAGTCAGGGAGGGGAATTCCTCGCTTGGGGTCCTGTGAGCAGCTGGAGGGTTCACGATGGTGCCCTCGGGCGAGGGCAGGGGACGAGGATGGGAGTTAGGGACACAGATGCCACCAGCGTCACGGCAACCAACTAGTCAAGAAGCCTCGTGAGCAGATCCACCCGTCGTACCAGGGCTTGTGGAGGGACGTCAGCTTCCGTCCCCAGGAAGGGGGCCCAGGCGTCATGGGACATCCGTGTACTGGGAACCGACCCCGGCGGCAGGTGTGGCAGCCCGAGCCACTGGGAGTCCACAGGGCCCATCCACAGAGGGGCGATGGTCACCTCCTGGGCCACGTTGGCTTTTACCTTTATGGCTTTTTGTTGTTGGTGGTGGTTGTGGTGGTTTTGTGTGTCGTTGGTTTGCGTGTTCAACAGCCGGGCTCAGGTCTTTGCAAACAGAGTCGTTGGGAAGATGTGGAGGAAATATAAGGAGCTTCACTGCCTTCTTGCCAGTTTTCTCCCAGGCAATGGGCCCGTCCTTGCGGGGGTCTTGCCGTGCTGAGGTGTTTTGCTGGGCAGTGTGCGGAAGGGTGAGGCCAGCCCAGACGGCGCGGTGGGGTCTGTAAGATGCCAGTGACAGACCCAGGTTCCCAGGGAGGAACTGGCAGGTGAGACGGCCCGTGAGAAAGAGCCCAGGGGGGCGAGGCGGCCGGGTGGGTTTGCCACCCCCCACCCCAGGTCTCAGCTCCCCGTCTGCCCTACGAGGGCGGTCACAGGCGTCAGCAGTGGCTGGGAGGACCGTCTGCGGTGGGAACGAACCGCGGGCTTGCTCACGCCTAGCTGGCGCCCAGCTCTCCAGCAGCCCCCGCTCTCGGGGGGCCCCACAGGCGGCCCAGGAGGCCGGCAGGGACTCAGGGAGCAGAGACCAGCTCTGCCCTGTCCTGAGCCGTGAGCTGCAGAACCAGCCTCCTCTGCCGGTCCCGCCGTGTGGGGTTGGGCCCCAGCACCTGAGCACCCTGAGCAACAGGTGAAGCTCAGAGCCTCCGAGACGCCAGCTCTGGGTGCAGGCGCCCACCCGCGGGAGCCGAGGGAAGGCCCAGTGGCCTGTTCTGATCCACGACCCCAGGTGTCGGGAGACCCAGAGAGAGGCATTCCCGGTCCCGACTGGCAGCGTTTGCCTTCTGCAAGCTGGCGGGCATTTCTCGTGACGAGGCATCCTGGTGACCTTGCAGGCAGGCCAGGGTGAGCGGACAGCCGCCGCTCGGGACGCGTCTGTCAGAGGCAGGAAATGGATGGTCGCCGAGGGGGCTGGACGCGCATTTCCGATACGGAAAATGCCCGCAATCTGCATTCATTGGCAAAGCATGGCCGTCACAGTTACGATTTAGGGCACCGGTGGAGGGAGCGTCTGCGTCTGGCAGACGGGGAAACGGTCAGAGTCGGCCTCGCAGCCCCGGGGCCTTGTCAGGAGCCGCTTCCCGGCGCATTTCCAGGGCCCTGTGTGGAGGGCGCGGCGGGAGGAGGACCCAGAGCCAGGGCCGAGACGGGGACACGCCCAGCTGGCGCCAGTTCCGAGGGAGGCGCAGGCTCTCTGCCCTCCCCTGACTTTCGCTCAGGTTTGAAGGAAAAAAGGAAATAGAAGCCCCAGCGACAACACGCTTCAGCGTGCCCTCTTCCGAGGCCTTCTGTTTTCCTGGGGATTTTCCGAAGCGTGTTTTACCGTGTGGCATTTATTCTGAATGTGCGATTGCCAGCCAGGCCTGAGAGGTCCCCAAGCCGGTTCCCCACACTGTGCGAGCACCACCTTGTTTAGAGGACGGGGCCGGCAGAGCATGGGAGTTGCTGTCCCCTCCCCACCCGTGGCTCTCTGGGAGCTGCTGCAGTCCTGAAGCCGAGCGACCCCATGTGAAGCCCGGCGTGTCCGTGTGGACTTTCCCGGGGAGGCAGCTGAAAGGGCGACCCCTCTGCAGCCAGGCTGAGGCAGGGCTTCCAGGCAGCCGCTTCCAACAAGTGTCCAACCAACGTCCGCATTTGCCTTGTGGCTGCTCTGTGGCCAGACCCAGCGTGGGGCAGGCCATTCTGCCCACTGGGCCGGGCGAAGCAGCCACAGGTGCCTCTGCTCCGTGAGGGGCTGTGGGCCCGACTAGACAGACAGGAAGGGCTTTGTGTCCTGTGAGACCCGGAGGTAGAGAGAAAAACCCACTCTACTCTCCAGGGGTGGCTCCACCAACTCCAGGCCATTCTGCGTGGTGGGGACCCCCTGCCCCGCTGCCGGTCTGCCATCCCGTGGGCAGCCGTGGGCTGCGGCTGCACCTGCTGGGGCGGCGGCTCCGGGGCATTTCCCTCTGGGCTGTGCCGCTGCCGTCTTATCTCAGGCAAACACCCCTCAAAGTTCAAGGGTTTAAAAAAATAAAAAACCCTGCTGAGGCAGTTGAAGGATCATTAATCAGAGCATTACATTTTATCTTTTTTTTTTTAATTTCAGCATATTATGGGGGTACAAATGTTTACAGGGATGTGGACACAGCGCTGTGGTTTGGGCCCAGCATCTGGATGGCAGGTGTGGGGGCCCCTGACGACTCGCTGACCCCGGTGGGAGGTGCAGGGACACCTTCTCCACGGATTCCAAGGAACCCTGTGCACACACCCCCTGTGCTTGGTCATCAGAGTTTGGCCGGAGCTGTCGGTCAGCAGGCAGGCTGCAGCGCCCATTGAGGATGCAGCCCTGCCTCCTGGCGCCGGCGCGGCTGAGCCCCTGCGGCTCCCGCGCTGACCAGCTCGGGGCACCCGCGTCCCACCGGGAATGCGGAGCGCTGTGTGGCTCCCGCTGCAGCCTTGGGCCGGCTCTCGATGACCAGCCTGCTCCGCTGTGTGCTGCTGGTCAAAGGGGGTCACCAGCCACAGTGGACGCTGCCCGCTTGGCCGCGAGAACAGCTGGGGTCTGGCGGGGACGGGTGACTGTGGAGCTGTCCTCCCCCCCGCGTGGTGCACGCTGCAGGTTCTCTTATCCACGGCTCACAGGTTGTGAACTTGTTTCTGTTTGTCCTCGAATGAGCCAACGCTTTCAAACAGTCAGTTAAAAACATAAAGCATCGGTGCTGCGAATGTCAGACTGTGAAACGGCCCGAACGGTGAGTTGCCAGGTGGTTTTGTCGTGTGCAAAATTATTCAGGTGCATACAGTTGTCATCTATTATAAACGCCGTGGAAGCTTTTCCTCAGCAGCTGCTCAGAGAGGGCCCCGGTCTAGGAATTGGGGAAGGGAACATCTTTCACGGAATCTAATTAGTGTCTCTTTTCTACCTTTGACAAACGCCCTCATTTAAAATGTGTTCAGCGAGTGTGTCCTTCTGGTGGGGGGGGACCCTCCACAGAAGCCCCGACAGGATGGAGGAGCCCTGTCTGCGTCCCCCTCCCGGCACGGTTCCTCCAGAGACCCAGCTGTGGACTCGCTCACTGGGACAGTTCGCCCTGAAGACCCGGAGGGACAGGCCTGAGAGCCGCGGGCTCCTGACTCCTCCTCCCTCCCGCGAAGCCCCATCCGCAGCCCTGGACGCCGGGTCAGGCGGCCCCCGAGCCCGGGCAGGAGAAGCCTTATGTCCATGGAGGGGAGGCATTTACCTCCCGTCTCCTCCCTCCCCCGCCCCCCGTCCCCGTTCCAGTCTTTCGTCCACTTATTCAAAGAGTGCAGAGTGTGAGGCTGTCCCCTCTCTGGTCCTATGGGGCCTTCCCACCCTCCCTGCAGGATCTCCCGGTACTCCGGGGGACGGCTGCCTTTCCCTCCAGGCCGTCTGCAGCTCCTTCCCGATGGGTGAGTCTCTCTCCTGATTCTCCTCCGACTCCCCGACGTTTCGTTTTCTTAAATGACCAGAGGCCTCTGCAGTGGAGGAGGCAGGTCTCCACCGGGTGTCCCCATTCCTGCCCAGGGCTGCACCTGGCGTCACGTGCTGTCCCTGCCGCCACAGGACCTGCGGGTCAGCTGGCCGACGGACTTCTGCTCCCACCGTGAAGGGTCCCTGGCAGCAGGCAGTTCACACCTGTAACGTTGGACAAGCTACGAGAGGAGCCGTGTCAGGTAGCACAGCTCTGCGGCCCCGAGAGGAGGAGGCCCGGCTGGCTGTGCAGAGACGTGTTCCTGAACAGGGCGTTCTAGGTCCAAGCCAGGAGAACTAGGTTCCCTCTGAGCCGGGATGCGGATCTCAGTTCCGGGCAGTGTGAGAGTCCTGGGGCAGAGACTGGGTGGGGGTGGGGGGTGGCTGAGAAGCGGGTCTGGGGTCCCTGTGAGCCTCTGGTTGTGGCTGTGCTGTGCTCAGCAGGGCGAGTCTGCTCAGTGCCATCTGAGCGAAGCATCCTGGGCAGGGGGGTCGGCAGACACAGCAGCGTCGTACAGCACTGGCCGACTGGAGCTCTGGCCCGGGGGAGGGATCCCATGAAGACGTCTCTCCGCAGCACGGTGCGCTTCACGGTGGCGGCTGCACCTGCGTGAGGCCTAACCTAGATTGGCCCCCACGCATCCCAAACCTGACCCCAACAGAGTCTGCAGGTGAGACGCAACTGACCTCCTGGGCACCCCATAAATCCGCTGTGAGAATGCACATGGCGGCCGAGCCTGCAGGGGTCCAGGTGATGCACCGGTGACTGAGCTACTTGCTGAAACAAACCCAGCATCCCTCAGAAGATGACAGAATTCAGAGTTGCTACTAAGTGTTGTGTGGAACGTCCACTGCAAAATAAAAGAGGGCTGAGTGTGCAAAGAAAGAAAAATGCCTCGTGGTCAGGAAGCAAGGGCGGAAACCACTCCTGAAACGGCTCAGATGCCGATTATCAGACAGAACTGTCAAAGCCGTCATGACAGTCACGGGACACACAGCGTTCCGGTCGAGGACACACTGAATATACGATGGTGGTCCCCTGAGGTCACAATACTGCGTTTTTACTGCCCCTTTTCTGTGCTTAGATGCACAGACGCTCACCCCCGTGTGACCGCTGCCTGCAGTGTTCAGTGCGGTCACGTAGGCAGGCGAGTAGCCAGGAGCAGGGGCTCTGCCACGGCCCAGGTGTGTCGTGGGCCGACCATCCAGGTTTGCACAAACGCCACACACACTATCGTGTTTGCACGACACCAAAATCACCCAACGATGCATTTCTCAGAACGTTCTGTCGTCAAGTGATGCATGACTATACACACATGCTCAAGAAACTGAAAGAAAGTACGTGGAATATTTAAAGAAAACCGTGGTGTTGAGGAGAAGGTGCATGAAGAGATTTCACAAAGTAAGCAAACTACAAAAGGCGATGAAATGGAATCTTAGATCCAAACACACAGGAAGTGAGCAGAACACACCGGGTGGGGGGTGGGGCCGTGGCAGCGACTCACGACCCACGGAAATGGTCTCACCAAGGAACAGGAGAAATAAGGCCGAAGAAAAATGAACAGAGCCACACGGAAACTGAAATATATTTAACTGACTGAAAATGACAGAGAAATCAAAGTACGTTTTGGGGATAACTCTGGGCTTGGGGAAAATCTTACAGCTTTACACGCTCATAGTGGAAGAAAAACTTAGCATCGGTAATCCAGGTTTTCAGCATAAGCAAGTGTAGAAAGAAAAGCAAGTTAAAACTTAAAGAGGGCAGAGAAAGATAAATGATAAAATATGAGCTATAAGTTGATTTAAGAAACAACAAATAGAAAAAACACAATAGAGCAATAACAGAAAAAATTTCTATGAAATATTAACAAAATTTTCCACTAACAATGCAGATGTGAGTGAGGAAGAAAGAGAAGTTCTGAAGAGCTTGATTATCTATTAAAAAATAAATTAAAAACCTTCTCCAAAAGAAACTACGGATCCACAGGATTTGACCAGGGAATTCTAAAAAACAAAGGAAGAAATATGCTAATTCTACCCACACTGCCAGCAAGTGAAAGAGAAAGCAACACTTCCCAATCCATCTCCTGGCATCAGCAAAACCCCAATTACTCCTGAGGAAGACAGAACAAGAAGAGAGAACTACAGAGAATGTCGTCTGTAAATGCTGCTGGAAGGATGCGCGACGGAACATCAGCAAACGACCTAGCAACACAGGGTCGTAGCAACGCCACGTCACGACCCAGGCAGTTCCTCCAGGAATTCAAGGTCGGTTCAATGTCTAAAAACTCGTCAGTGTCATTTGTCTCATTAATAGGAGAAAGGAGAAAAACCATGCAATTTTATTAATAGGCGAAAAAGGGCTTTGACAAAATTTATCACTGATTCATGACAAAAACTCAGCAAAATATGAGAGGACAAAACTGCAACCCGGTGAAACCACCTACACCTTTGCAGGTAACACCCTACTCCACGTGTGACACTGAGGTTTTCTCTCAAGTTCAGCAAAGAGGCAAAAATGTCTGCTGTCAGCCCTCTGTCAACATGTGCTGGTCTCCTACACGCAGCATGGAGGCAAGCAAACAAGTAAGATGCAGGTACACGGTAAAGAGGCAGCGTTTTCTCTGCGGCACGCGGTTGCGCACAGAGGGGACCGTAAGGAATCTGCAGAAAACCGTCAGCGTGAGAACAAGGTCACTGTGTCTTTGTATAACAACAAAGAACCACTGGAAGGTGGAATATTTTAAAACTTCATTTACAATAGTAGAATCAAAGTGCTTAGAAATAAATTTTGTGAAAGCTACCCAAGTTCTCTACGCAAAAAGCCACAAAACTTCGCTAAGTGAATTGAAATAAGATCTAGGTAAGTGGAGATACATGTTCGGCATATGTATGGGTTGAGAGGCTGAATGTTTGCAAGATAACTATTCTTTCCAAATTTATGTGTCCCAATGGCTTTTTTTTTTTTTAGATAGAAATTGGGCCGGGTGTGGTGGCTCATGCCTGTAATCCTAGCACTCTGGGATGCCAAGGCAGGAGGATTGCTTGAACTCAGGAGTTCGAGACCAGCCTGAGCAAGAGTGAGACCACGTCTCTACTAAAAATAGAAAAATTAGCTAGTAAAATTAAATTCAAATTATAAAAAATATATATATTAAAAAATAGAAATCAACAAGCTGGTACTAAAAAATTTATGGTACTGCCAAGCCAGAGATCTCAAATTATCAAGCACGTGTGGAAAAGGAAAACCTCTTACCTGGGCCATTTGGATGTTTAATTGTATTTTTTACTAACATTTTGAAAGTCCTTTTTCGTTCTGGGATGTAAGTACCTGAAACTGCTGTGTGTGGATGGCAGGAGGCAGAGAGATGAGTAATCGGGGCCGATTTCTATGTCGTTGGGGGAAAGCAGCTGACGCAGGCACCCTGGAACATTTTCGTGTCTGATGAGCTTTGTGGATCCAAGTCGGGGGTTGGCAAAGTAACACGGGAGCTGGATACTGTATTTTTCCACTTGTTCTCCCAGAGGGAATTAAAGTAAAAGCTTAGCATGAATTTATGTTTCCTAAGAGGAATGGAGGGAGAAACCCACTCGTTCACTTTCTGCCGGAGGATCCGATTGTCCCTGGGAAGGAGAAGTCACATCTCGGGCACCGTCCTCGCTCAGAAAGCTGGAAACTCATGAAACTTCCAAAGTCGCGAAAGCAGCTCTTTCAATGTTTCCACCCAATTATTTCAACTTTTTCTTGAGACTATTCAGAAAATAGTCAAACTGTACTAAATAGCAGCCTCCGAAAGATGAAATAAATATTTCTAAGAAACGATTTAAATGACCAAGTTGTCATTATTTAAAAACCCAGATTTCACATTTTTTTCTTTTGCTTCTATGTTAGGTGAAGATCTAAAAACTTTTCCTTTATGTGAACAAGTCTGTGAGGAGAGAGATTTTTATGCACCATGGGTGGGAAAGTCACCTGGAACAAGACTTCAAAGCCAATTTAACAAAATGAATCAAAAGTTAAAAATGATGCACTGAGTAACACACTTTCGAAACTGGCTCTCTCGCTTCCGTGGAGGCAGAACCTCCACCCTCAGGTGCTCGCGGCGTCTGTCGCATCCTGCGATGGCGGTGGGCGCCGGAGAATCTGGACTCCCGCAGACGTCCCCGTCCAAGCGGCAGTGGGCCCACTGAGGCACAGGGGATGCCGGGCGACGGTCGGTCACATGGCCGCTCTGTTCCGGGTCTGGGCTGGGCCTGTCCACGGGCGCGTTGCTGGTCGGCGCTGGGAGGTATGCCGCGTCCCGTGTCAGCATTTCGGTGCGTTCATGCGCAGGAAAAGCCCGGAATGACGTGTGCTTAAACGTGAACTCTGACCTTTGCTGGGACAAAGTCCTCCTTTGGCCTTTGTTCAGTTCTGTGGGTGACATTCAATGACCGAGTGGGGCACTGGGGGACCCTGTGCCGGGCTGCAGGCCTGGAGGAGCAGGTGGGCAAACGGAGCTGTGCTGCTGGTGGGGGAGGGGGATTCCTCATGCGGATTCTTCCGAAAGTCTCCAGAGCAGGCGACAGCTGGTGAAGGAAAGGGAGAGAAAATGAGAAGAGGGGGTGAGTCACAAAGGGCTCGGGGTCCCCACTCTGCGCAGAAGCCGTGGGGG
Source organism: Avahi laniger (assembly GCA_963575035.1). Lineage (NCBI taxonomy): Eukaryota > Metazoa > Chordata > Mammalia > Primates > Indriidae > Avahi > Avahi laniger. Next base: position 12,104 of record CAUYSK010032495.1, on the reverse strand, counting down.
GCCCCGAGGCTTAGCAGGGGAGGAGCGCCAGGAATCTCATCTCAGAGCCTGCTGTCCAGAGCGGCGGCTGGGGCTGCTGGACTCAGCACGGAGAAGGCGTCTATCTGTGTCAGAAACGGCAGGGACCCTTTTCCGACATTATTATTTTCGTGTTTCCAAGTTTGCCAGAGGCTGAATGGGATAGGAGCCAAATGGTCGCATTCTGAGAATCAGCAACTCCGTGACCCTTCCGATGGCCTTGGCTGCCTGCTATCTATTTGCAAAACGTGTTTTCGACCTTCCAGAATCACTCCTTGACCCCGTTCCTTAACTAAACACCCCAAACCTGGAGCTGATGGGAGAGGTGTGTGCTAATATTGAATTAAGGGGAAAAAACAAGATTCAGGGGAGTCATGTCAAAAATCTGTAGTTCTAAAAACATTCATGTTTTCCCTGCAAAATTCTGAATTTTTGGAAGTATTTTGGTTGGTACGAGGCATCACCCATCACAAAGGAGCTTCCTTGTTTTCCTTTATTCCGACTACACGGACAGGCAGGCAGTTGGCCTAGGCGTGTGCGCAAATGTGTGTCAGGACGTCCACCCTCCTTGTTCCCGCGCCGTCCAAGGAGTAAGCGCGGCACCGGCTTCCTCTGCACATCACGTGAGTTCCACAGGGGCAGGTGGTAAAATACTCAGCGCCTAAAAAGAACAAAAGTGTCGATGAATTGCAAAGCAGACACCTTTGACTGAAAGTTCATCTTGCTCACTGCCAAAAGCAGCCCCAGTGGTGACAGAGACAGAAACTGTGGGCTGTATCCCCTGGTGACCTCCCTTCCTCCCTCCCGGTCTAGTGAGGGAGGCAGGTCTACTGTGGATTGCAGCCACAGCCGCGCACGGGACACACGCTAGGACTTCCGTCCACGCTGCGTGGCCGACTGATAAGCTGACTGCATCAGGGTGGCTGAGACCAGGATGTCACAGCTCCGTCCGTCCAGCACACGGGTCGCCACCGCCATGTGCCAGGTGCTGCCCAGGTGTGCGGATTCAGCTGCCGGCAGCGTGGGGGCATCTTCAGACACCTGTGTTCTGGGGGCCGGGTGCCAGGAGGGGCTTTGTTCTGACCTTGCTGCCGTGGGGCTCCTGAAGCCCGTCCCGGCTTGTGGCTCCCTGTCCCGTGGCTGCTGCATTCCAGCTGAGCGCTGGCATCGGGCAGGACTTGACGCGGATTTTAAACGACAAAACGAAGCTGTGGAATGAGGTGCGTCAGGAGCTGCAGGTTTCAGAGCAGCGCAAGGAAGAGCACAAGGACAGTTCAGGTGTCCCGGACGGGGCGGGTGGCCTTGCAATAGTGGGTTCTGATGCCAGGGAACTTCCGGAAGCCCATCCATCAGAGTCGAGAAAGGGGATTTCTCCACGTGGAGGGAGATTCTCTCTATGCTGAGCTCCTGGGAGTCTGTAACTGCACCGTAAGTGGAGCTGCTCACACCGGACGAGAAGGGGCCGCGTTCTTCCTTCCCCCCCGCCCTGTCCTGCCTCCTCACCCCCCACTCACCCCAAAAATTAAAATTAAATAACAGAATGGCTGTTCCTTCAAATTAGAGTTTCAGATTAGGGATTTAATATACTCTGAAAAATTACAAAGCATATTCATGATACTCTTGATGTTTCTTTTCAGAACCTGTGGCTTATTCCTTTGAATTAATGATCCATTTGGAATGGGTTGAGGTTCTGGAATGTGCTGTCATTCTGGCCTCGCAAGTCAGCTTGGGATGGTCTTCTTGTGTAGACCATTTCCATTGGACTAGTGGTGGTCTGTAAGCCTGTGCAGACCATCGTCATTGGACCAGGGTGGTCTGTAAGCCTGTGTAGACCGTCACCATCGGACCAGGAGTGGTCTTGCCTGCAAAGGGCTGAGACTGGTGTTACTTTCCAGCCCAGCTGTCTAGAGACGATGCTGTTAATAGCACAGAACTCTGGACACTCTTGGAGTGACATTGACGCTGGTACAAAAAGCTCCATGGCCCAGAAGACTGTGTGGACAGCAACCTCTCTTTTCCCCAGTACTGTTCAGTACGTCAGTTCAATAACGTTGCCTGGACTATGACGTCTTACCACGTAGATTTCTTGACCTCTTTGCCCTAAAGTAATTGGCCTTCCTGTAACCCGAATCCTGCTGTCACTGGCCTTAAAAATCGTGTCTTCTAAGCTGCAAGATCTTCCACCAGGAAACCTGCCGCCAACTCACCTGCACTGGCGTCCCGACGTGCCATCGTCCCCCACCCCGCAGGGCGCTGGGCCGTCTCCTCCCAGCCTGAGCAGCCTGCGGCAGAGAAGTCAGGCTGTGGTGGGGCCGGGCGGTGCCACTCCCTGGCAGGTGGTTTCTCCTTTGAAGGAGAATTCATTGGCAGACACAGGCGTATTGGCCCAGCCCTGAAAGGAAACTGCGGGCGCTCGCTCCCAGGGAGAGCTGGTGCCAGCTTTCGTCCTGCGCGGAAATGCAGTCCCAGCCCCTTCCCAGCCCCGCTCGTCTGCACCAGGACAGAGGCAGTTGCTGGCGGCCTGCCTTGCACATCCTGCGGAGGACTCTGCTGCAGCGACGCGGCCGCTCTCTCCCCCAGCGACAGGGTTGAAAAGCCTCCTCGTTTTGCGGCCACCGTGGGAATTTAGGTGAGCAGCTGTAGTTGCTGGAGAGTTCTGAGCACAACACTTAAGGCTGCTACTACAGTTTCATGGGCCATTAACAGTTTGCTAATATTGTTTTAGCTTGCAAATTAGTGCGGCTCCGTGGCTAAGGAAAGGCTGCGTCGCTGTCATCAATCAGATGGAAATTCTTCATGCATGAGATGAAAAACGATTTCTAGCCTTTGAGGCTCAGACAGCAATTACTGTAACCAAAATGGGCGGGGGGCGGGGTGGGAAGGAGGGTTCCTTGCAGAGTCCGTTAGCGATTCTGATGACTTCATTTCTCGGTGTCCAAGAAGGAGACCATGAAGATGTCAAGCAGCGGGAACTTGGTTGTCTCCATTAGCAATAGAAAGACAATCTGGAGGAGCCCTGTCTGCGTACGGGCTTCTGGAAGGCAGTGGGGGGAGGTGGTGCCTGGTGACAGTGGCATCCAGCACTGGGGACCCCACGACTGTCTCCCAGCTCCTGCCCCAGATGTCCACCTGGACAGACTCCACAGCTGGTCCCGCTAAAGGCAAACCCTGGCCTCGTTTGCTGGAAACCACGTTCTCTCTTCCTCACCCTTCCTGGCTTCAAGCACCAACATTTTTCCTGTCCGGTGTTTGCGTGACTGTTGGGAGATGTTTTCTCCACGCTCGATTGGCGTTTTCCTTGGAAAGCGGTTCAGAGAGGGGGTTAAGAGACAGGTGGCCGAGAGTTCAATCCTGCCTCTGACGTTTTGAGCAGGTTATTGTCACTAAACATCCCATAATGAGTAGCACATAATCCCACCTGGGGGTGCAGGACCTTCCGGAGCCCCAGCACGGAACCCGCAGCCCTTACGCTGGCTCAAGGCTCCAAAACTCTCAGTGTTTGAGGAGAACACAAGTGCTAACTCCTGTGGCGTCCCAGTCCTCCTGTAACGTGGGTCCGACTGTCATTACACGCCGTCCTGGGCTCAATTGTGTCCCCAGATTCATATGTTAAAGCCCTAACCCTCAGGCCCTCAGAATGTCACCGCATTTGGAGACAGGGCCTTTGAAGAAGTGGTAGGTTACAGCGCGTCTGTTAGAGTGGGGCCCTAATCCAACAGGACCGTGTCCTTACACGAGGAGGTTAGGACACCCAGAGAGACTCGGGTGCACCCACAGAAGACAGACCGAGAGAGGACGCAGGGAGAAGACGAGGAGATGCTGTCTATAGCCACAGAGGGGGGCCTCAGAGGAACCAGCCCTGTCCCCACCCGGATCTTGGACTTCCGGCCTCCAGCACCGGGAGGAAATAAGTGTCTTGTGTTCAGGCTGCCGGGTCTGCGGTGATGTTATGGCAGCCAGGGCAGAGCGAGGCCCTTAACGCACACGCGAGGACTCAGAAAGCCCCCGAGGCTGAGCGTGGGCTGCTGCGCCTGGGACGGGGCTCAGAGCCTGCCCCTTCCCCAGTGGGAATATTTAATATTTGAACAGGGTTGTGCCGTCATGAATGTGCATATTGGACAAAGCACTGGGACCAGTGTCACCCAGGACCGCTTTCCCTTCTCGTGCCATCAGGCCGGAGCTGGGGGTCTGTGCTTCCTCCGGGCTCTGTCCACAAGGCAGCCTGAGTCCCGCTGTCCCTTGGCGAGGGCCCGGCTCCCCCCTGCGGTGCAGACACAGATCTACTCTCTGTGTTCCTCGCGGGTACGCAACTCGCGGTCCTTTTCTCAAGCTCGATGTTGGGACACACGTCCCTGCACGTGGGTTTCTGTGGGGGTGGCTTCCATGAGGGAGGCAGCCGTGGACCCCTCACGCCCCCCGAGGGCTCCCAACACCTCCCGACGTCTGACAGGTGGGGGGTGCTTGAAGGAGATGCTCGATTAAAACCACCGTGCGTTCAGATTGTGCTAAACCCTGACGCCGCTCACAGAAGGTCCTCCCCGGCGCGTTCCTGCGTGGGCCGTGGCTGCCCCGTGGCCTTGCCAGCGGGCGGGGCGGGAGGTGGCTCAGCCCGTTTAACCTTTGCCAGGTTACGTGACAAATAATCGCTTATTGTTATTTCTTTTTATCTTCGTTTTGTTCCATTGAGGTTGATTCCCGTTTCTTGGGTGTTTACTGTTGTTTTTTCCTTCTGCTATCTGCCTATTTATAGATTCGGCCCATTTGTTCTCTCAGTTGGGGTGTTTGTGTTGACTTAAAGAAATTTCTTATTCTGTAGATATGAATTCCTTGGCATACAGAATGCAAAACCTTGGTTATAGCTTGCAATTTATGCATTTGTCTTCTTTGTGCTGCTTTTAACACTTTGATATAGTCAATTCTTTCTTTTTTATGGTCTGGATTAGGGGCTTTTAAAAATAAAACAAAACTTTTGTGCAAAAATAATAAGAAAATACTCTGTATTTTATTTTGGTTCTTTTTTACATCAAGTCATTAACTATTGGGAATTTGATTTGTATTAAGCAGAATTTTTTATTTTTACCCCAAATGCTTAACTGGTTGGCCGGGACCATTTAATGAATAACCCATTTTTAAGACTATGTTATAAAATAATGTCCTTTTACTTGGATGGGTCCTGTTTTAGTCAATCATTCATTCGGCAAAACGAAACGCTGCAGCCGCTCTCAGGTCAGACGGGAAATGACTACTCGCCGAGCACCTGCTGGGGAAGCGCAGGACCTGCCGCTGGGTCTCCCACCGGCTGGGAACGCGGCGGAGGCTCCACCGGGAGCCCAGGCGTGGTGGGTGCCCGCAGGGCTGCTGTCCCCGCAAGGCTCTCCACTGTCCACATCCCTGCAAGCTCTCTTCCAGTTTTACATTGATATTTAAAAAAATTATATATATGTAACATACGTGAACTATGTAATGAATGAAATAGTATTCAATAACCATATAAGTATTATATATAATATCTATTAGGTATATACTATCTGTGAGAATATTATATATGATATAGTATATGTAAGAATGTTACATATTAGATATCTAGTACATTATATTAGATTAACACATTAAGTGTAACATATAAACTATATGTAATATATTATCTACAATTATACACATAATACTTATCAATATTTATATGAATTATGTATATATATATTCCTGCAAAATGGGTGAAAAATAGCGTCTGACGCAGAGGGTTGCCATGGGAGTTAAAAGCAAACGCACAGGACAGTCGGGGACCTGGCTCGGGGACGGCAGTGACCAGCTGTCAGGCGTCATGAGGTTGTGTGGTCACAAGTAGCTGACCCAGCAGCGAGGGGAGCAGATGGAGGCACCACGGGGCACTCCAGAGTCTGGGATCTTGTGGACATCGCAGCGCACGCGGAATTGCGGAGACCCAGAGGGAGCCGGGGAGGGCGAGGCGCCTGGCCGGAGGGGGTCTCGGGCCGGAGAGCAGGGGCTCGGCCCAGGGTTCGGGACGTCCAGCTCGGGTGGGCTGGGAGGGCGCCGGGCAGGGGCCAGGCAGGCCGGGGGTCGGTGCCGTCCGTCAGTTCCGTGTCGTCAATAATAACGATTGGAGTCAGAAAGCCGCCAAACCTGAGTAGAGCTGACGGTGGCTAAGACCGAACATTGATTAAAGATTGATGGGGGAATGCATTGTGCTGGAAGAATAAATTAGACATGTATAATTAATACCCTCAAATTGGACTTTATTGATATAGTTGCCTCAAAAGTCCCTAAAGGCAAAAACTAAAACCAGGAAGATTGACAGGGCTGAAAGAGCTACTAATCATACCATTATGAAAAATAAAAACGTGAAATGTAGGATCCCAGTGGGAATTTGTGGATAAAATGGAACTGAAAGCAAAAATATTGGAAATATTGTTTCGTTTGCCCTTGCTTGATCAAAGAATTAAATTGGTTTAATAAAATATAAAAAATTCCAGCTCAGTGGATGCTCATCAGATTTGGCATGAATCTGGTTAAAATATTTGCACTGAAGTGTCATTCCTGGGATGCGGCTGGTTCCGGGCGGTGGCAGGTACTTTGTGCTGCAGAGTGAGAAATGTCCCAAACACGGGGGACCGTCCTGAGGGCACGTCCGCTGGCCAAACCTGGGCTATTTAAGCATGGAAATAACTGAGAGATAATCGAGGACAGGGAACGGGACGTCACTGAGCGGCAGGACCCAGGCGTCCGCGTGGTGACAAGCCGGTCAGCCAAGGGCTTGTGGTCGAGGGAGGCCCCTCCCCAGAGCAGGACGTCGGCAGCCGCCGCAGAGACACCTGGTGTGATAAGAATGACCAACGGACGCTAAATTTAGAGGAGGGATTTTTTACTTTATTGTTTTTAACTTTTTATGCTGACATAATTTCAGGCTTGCCAGAAAGGTGTGATGCTTTGTCAAAGAATTCTCACCCGTTTCCCCTAAATGCTAACATTTTACATATTAAAATAATCAATACTATTGATACACTACTATTAACTAATCTACGACCTTTATTCAAACATCACAGCCGTCTTGCCTCCGTCTTTTTCCTTTCAGGATTCAGTCCAGGACCCACAGTGCAAACAGCTGTCCTGTCCCCTCGGTTTCCACTGAGTTTTTCGACTGCTAAAGTGGCCATATAAAAATACTGCTGGTTTTGTGTACGTGTTTTGTGACCATCCGTGGTTATGCTTGCTAGTTAATTCTACTGAGATTACTGGTGCTCAGCGAATGCACAGTCTTGATTTCATACAGGGTTTTTGTTATTTTGTGACCTTGCGTTGTCCAGGGCTTGGTATATAGCAACAGTGTGAGCACAGACTATGCTCTTGTCCCCGCTTTAAAGGAAATACTACATTTTAGTTTTAAGCACGATACTGACTGGTGGTTTGCAAAACATGTTTTATTGCATTGAGAAATTATCATTATATTTCTATTTAATGAAATATTTTCATTAAAAATGGAAAATGATTTTATCAAGCATCCAAGTCCAGGCGGTCTCACTTTGCTCGGGATCTAGAGGGCTGGATTTGGGGCTGCCAAATGGGTGGGTTCATGGGAACATTGGGAAAAAGAGAGCTTGAGAGATCTAAGCTAAAAACTGTGTACGAATCTCTCTTGAGTTGTTGGGTTATATTCCAAACTGTCCATGTGCATGACAGGATTCCAGAGATCCCGCATGTGTACAGCCTCTGGAAGGGTAAACGACCAATCAAAGCTTTATCAGGTATTTGTTGCTGGGGACGCGGCGGCTAGAGGTCAAGCTGTGCCAACGTAGCGGTGACCCCGGCTTTTAGCTGACACCCATAAATGGCCTGGCTCGGGTGACAGGGAGAGCTGAATGATACCAGCCAGAGGAAGGCCCAGAACAGGACTCAGGAGGATGGCAATGTTTGGCTGCTACTGCACCTGCCTGCCGCAGGGTGATTCATTCCCTTCGGTGGAAGCCAACTTGATTCAATGCCTGTTAAACATTTTCCCACAGTGCTTAGCATTCCGTCAAAAACCATAAGGCTCACTAAGTAAAAAGTTCATAAATAAATAACCAAAACCAAGAGGAAAACAAAAGACAGTGGAAATAGTGATTTAGATACTGAAGTTAATAGAGACTCGAACTATGAATAATATGTTCAAAATACAGAAAAAAGGTGGAGGCTTTCACAGGAGACCTGAGTCTATTAGAAAAGCCTGATGGAGATGGTGCGTACAGAGAGCAGAGGGTTGGAAACCATAGGGCAAGGCGTGAGGAATTATTCCACTGAAACAAAAGAGGGAGCATTTGAAACGCATTGAAAGAGTGTTGGACACACTCAGGTCACGGTGAACACGTGGCGTGTGCGGACGGAGTGGGGGGGAGGGGACGGAGCAGAAGCCACGCTTGTTGGAGGAATAGTTCCCAGGAATTGTCCAAAATGATGAAAGAATCAAACTGAACATTCAAAAAGCTCCGTGACCCTCAAACAGGATAGTTACAAAGAAATTCACGACTAAGCACGCTGGAGTCAGACTGCGGAAAACTGGGGTGAGTTTACAAATATCAGACAAAGCAGACTTTGAGAAAAAATAGTACTAGAAATAAAAGCAATATGTCATCATAATAAAAGGCCCAACAACAGGAAGGGTGGCGATTATAAGTTTGTGGGCATTTACAATTTGTAAATGTGCAAGGAGAAACAGACGCATCTGCCATCGTATAACGACGATTTTCACGCTCTCTCTCAGTAGCCGACAGGAGGAAACAGGGATTCAGGGAAGGTACTGGAATGACACGGTTAACACACGGTGCCTAACGGGGACGTAGATACACGACACCCAGTGGTGCAGAACATGCCCCTGTTCCCACGCACGCGGGCGCTCAGGCCTGTCTTGAAGCAAGTCAAAAGTCAAAGGCCAGAAGTCCGAGTAGATTCTCTGACCACCGGGGATCCCAGGGAGATCAACAACAGAAAGTTATACAGTCCCTGCGGTGTTTGAGAACTGTGCGATACTCTTACGTGACCCATGGTCACAGAGGACGTCACAAAGGAGATGACAAACCTTTCAGTCCTTGGAATGACGGTGACCGCTCAGCCCACCCCTGGCCCAGCCTCTCCTTGCTGCAGAGGTGTCCGAGGTTTGCAAAATCCGCCCCTCTTCTGTCCGCTCCCACCCCTCACGCTCCCACGGAGTCCCATGGGTCCCAGGTGGACCAGTGCCCCAGATCCTTCCGGCTGAGCCAGGGCCCCTCTCTGACTCGGTTCCCCTCCTGCCACAGTTTGGCTTTCGGTGATTGGCACAGGAGGCTGTTCCCTTTACTTCTAATGTTCTATTTTAGAGTGAACTATTTTAAGAACTCTCTCTTTTCTGCATATTAATCGGGAAGTGGGGAATTGCTGTTTCCTTCCCCAAACGACAGCCGCAGTCCATGCACTTCGATCAGCCCCTGGAGCCCGGGTCCTCTGAGGTGGGCTCTCCCACCCCGGAGCGCTGTGGGGGCCCATGGACTTGGGCTCCGTTCCCCACGCCCTGCACCCACCGTCCACTCACCTTTGTGAACACAGGTGGGTTCACGCTGCAACCTCAGGGGCGTCTCAGTGTTCGTGGAATAAAATCCGCACCCCTCGCCACGACCGTCAGTGCCGCGCGACCGGCCTTCCCTCCTCGCCACCGACTCCGCTCCTGCCCTTCCCTCCTGGCCAGGGACAGACAGAGCTATTCCGCGCCGGGTGTTCCCACTCGGCCCCTCGCCCGAGAACCACTCCCCCAGGTGGGCAGATGTCACCTCTCGAGAGATGCCGTCCCTGACACCCCAACCCTCTGCCCTGGGTGACTCGTGCTTAGAGCTCACAAGCATTTTAAATTTTCAGTGTGACGCCTGCTACTCATTGGGGAACATTCTGGGCCAGCCTTCTTCAAGCATCGCTCCCGCCCTCCTCTGCCTCCCTCCTGCTGAGGCTGTTCACGCACGGGAGACAGTCTCCGGGCTCCGGGTCTCGTGCGGCCTTTCGATGTTTCCGAGGGTTTCCTCCTTTGTCTCAGGGCGCACCCTCTCACGCCTGGCCTCTGCGTTTAAGGATGTCAGGAGGTTTGAGTATGTGAATGACATGAAGTGCAGAGAACCCTGCCTGGCAGGAAAGACCCGGCTCCGTCAGCAGCCGGTGGGATTATTGCAGCCTCGCGATACATTATCAGGCAGGGCTGACCCTCAGCAGGCCTCAGTTTCCCCACCTGAGGAATGAAGCACTCACAGTGGGGTGTCTCAGCGGCTCTCTGGGGGCCCCACGCGAGGGTCCACGCTCTCGGGCAATGCTTTTGTCCCCAGTGCCGAGGAAGCAGGGCCGCCCTGGAGTCCCCTGCAGACGTGGCCACCCAGTCAGGGCCCCATGGCCGTCCTGTGGTGGGGGATCCCACTCCCGGGTGTTCACACCCTCGGCCCCGGCGCCACGCCGCGCAGCCATCGATCAAAAAGCAATCACGTGTGTCTGTTCCTTCCCGTTCTTAGGGCATTTCTCATCTCCTTGACGACAGGCGTGACGGGCGCTCTTCCCAACCGCGCCTTCCTGTGTGGGTTCACCCTGGGAGGGCGCCGTCCCTACCCGCTCTGCAGACGCTCACTGTACTCACGGGACTGCCTTCCGGAATTAACCCGGTGGCCGCTCGAGCGCTGGTCCTTGCCGACGGTGCACCGTGCTGGGGCCATTTCCTCACGCCGCGCTGCGCGCACGACTAATGTTTCCTGTCGCATTCATAGGACGGAGTAGAAAAATGGTAAAAATGTGAACCGTATTGTAGATTTCCAGGTTGTCAATATTTTACAGTTGAATTCATCAAAAATTCAGTTCGGAGGCTGCTGACTCGGCCGTATGAAATGCCCGCCTGGGGCGCCGGGTCTCCATTCACAGGAGGAGGGAAGGTTGTTTCCGGGGTGCGGCGAGGGGGTCAGCTGTGCCCACTGTTTCCCTTCTCGCCGCGTCACTGACTCGGGGCTGACGCCGGCACAGGCCTCCGGGAAACGCTGTTTTGGCGAAGTTTGAGTTTCTGCAGAAAACGCACCACCGCGGCGACTCCACTCTGGACAGACCCAGCTCACCGAGGGGCAGCACCTGAGTCTTCAGACGCAGTGTCCTACCTGGTGGAGGCTCCGGGGACGACTTGCCCTCGGCGCTGGGTCCCAGACCCCAGCCCAGCCAGGCCCGTCTGGCCCCAGGCCCCGCACAGCTTGGCCCATGCTCGGGCTCCACTCCGACTGTGTGCGGAGCCCCCGTGGCGTCAGTGGGTGCGGGTTTCCCCACCGAGCTTCAGAAGGAGCCTCCTGCCGACCACCCTCCCCCCAGACCAGGTCACGCCTCCTCCACTCTCCCCACCCACCCCCCGGGCCAGGCCACCTCCGCACTCTGCCCACAGACCCGGTCTCCAGAGAAAACACGATTTTCCTTCCTCTTCCCTAAGATACCATGTTGTTTAACCTTTTCCCAAGCAGTTATCACAGAGTGTGTGTGGTGTGTGTTTGCATGTATGTGATGTGTGTGTGGTATGCGCATTTGCCCCTGTGACACGATGACTTCCTGGTGTCCGTGGTCCGGGTCTTGCTCCTCTGGCTGTTCCCCGCGTCCCCTGGCGGGCGTGTCTGCACCAGTAGTTCTGGGAGCTCGTCCCAGGCTCAGGGTCCTTTCAGACTCTCCGAGAAGGAAGCTGCTTTCGTACCGACACGAAGACGTCGTTGCCAGCTTTGCTCTCATCCTCCCGTGAGAACACGGCGGAGCGTCAGGGAGCGACACGGCTGTGGCTGCGTGACCGATTGCGCAGAGGCAGGCGTGAGCGTGCAGAAACCCCCTGCGGAGCCAGGCATCTGAGGGAGCTGCAGAAATAGGAAGTGGCGCCTCACTTGTGATCACTAACTGTTTTGTTTCAGGGAACGCCGTCGCTGTGCATTGAAATGTGTATTTGTGGCATTCGCTGCTGCTTTAAAATGAATTAAAAAAATATTTTTAACCTTCCTGTTTTACCTTCTAATACGATAAATATTGCAGACAAGACCCACGTTAGAAAGCTCTTTGGTGCCGTCGACATCTCT